>JAOEHY010004752.1:33056-58611 GCA_025447955.1 Psilopsiagon aurifrons
TCAGAAAGTCCTTGGCCAGACCAAACATCACTAAGCCATAACTAAAACATTGGTGTTATCAGCACTGTTCCCAGGCCGAAAGTCAAAAACACAGTGCTGCACCAGCTAGTAAGGAGAAAAAATGACTGCTACTGCTGAACCCATGACAGCCTCATATTCTTGTAATATTTTGAATCAATTATTTGTCCTGCTAATGAGCAATCATTCTCAAAATATCTTTTGCAGCTCTATAATGACTAAATGTTGCCATGCTCTCAGTTTCTCAGGCAAGGAGAGCAGTCATTCAGTGTCAGTTTTAATAAAAACAGTTCTTTTCACAGTAGTTTTTTTCCAAAAATTGTGATACATTTTTCTCACAGAAAAATTTACTTGTTTCCATCTCAAAACATTTGTGTCTATGATGTCTGCTTTTCACCAGGGAACAGAGAAAAAGCTGTATTTGAAAGCTGAGAGATTGACTCAAGTCCTTGCTTTGTTCCAGGTTGCCTTCTTAAACCTCCCTTTCTTTTCTGGGAGAATGAATATGTTACACATTGTGATGTTCCCTGACTGGTTCAAACCCAGTAAATTATTATTATTATCATTGTATTAATTATCATTAAATAATAATAAGTAGTAGCAGCATTGCCAGTAGTAGAAGTAGTATTATAATCCTTTAGTTGTATGGTCAGATGATGGTTTGATGAACACCAGGTAGCTTTGTGGTTATAGCTGATGAGCTGCCTCTGGCCAAATCTGTCTTGGTGGGATACTGCACACTACTTTTCAAGAACAGTACCACTCAGAGCCCCCTGACCCTCCTGCCAGCTAATGTGCAGTCCCACCATCCCACCAGCTGTAGAGAGGTACAATAGATTTGAGGTATTCAGAAGAGTCCTTCCTATACTGATAAATTCCATCAAATTCATATAAATCTTGTACAGTATTTCCCCCACTGCCCGTAGTTTTTTACAGGAGGGTAGCATAGCTAACCATGTATCTGATTCATCATCTGTGCCATTCTCAGCACCATGCTCTCCATGTATCTTTAATGGCATTATCATCTGTTGTCTTCAGGCCATTAATTTGGCAGGTTAAATTTTGATCTTGTCTTTCAATGTGCTTGTTGCCTTTCCCACTGTTATTTACACAGTTAGAATACAAATTTAGTAAGAATTTAATCTTCCAGGTCATTAATAAAAAGAAATGAAAAAATGGAACATCTTCCAAGTTTTGGTAAAAGGATCCATAGTTGGTAGCATTTATAATAAAGTAGAAGGAGAATCAGAAGTAATCCAAGACCTGAACTCACTGCTTCTACCACTACTTCCTCTTACAAAAAGTCCCTCTCCAGATTTCTTTTAGGCCCCTTCAGCTACTGGCAGGCTACTCTAGGGTCTCCCTTGAGCCTTCTCTTCCCCAGGCTGAATGAGATGAGACAAGTTGTCACAAGCACTGAGAGCCAAACACCTAAAAAAGGCTCCGGGCTTTTTTATCAACTACTTTGGTTTCAGCTCATCCAGATCGTCATTTGGTCCCTTCATCCAGATTTGGTTTTCTGCCTCAAGTGAGTTAAACCAAGAAGCTTGTGTGAATCCCAGTGGGGAATGAACAAAGATCTGGGAGCTGAGGCCCCAGTGCACTGCACTTGCGAATAAAATAACAAGTGAAAAATTGCACCAGCACTGGAATAAGGCAGTTTGCAGCCAACTGTTGAATATGTAACACAGTCTCTCGAGGAATTCCGCTCCTGAGTAGCACTGTGGCGGAGGAGAGAGAGGGTTTCTGAGCTGACTGCCTCTTCCAACCCAGGCACAGAAAAGCTGTGGGTTCGACAAATTTCCAGTGGGCTTTTGATGCAAAGCAAGAAGCTGTACATTAATGGAGCATGTGCTGATCTTTAAATCATCTTGCATGCTGCTGTCAAGAGCGAAGTTAATTTCTGATACCAAGCCTAGACTGTGGGTGAATAAAATGAGATTACAAAATTACTTTATTCTGAGAATAATTGTATTGCTGCCTTTGTGTGTGCATTTGAGAGGTTTTCTTCCTAATTGAAGTGTATGGAGAGAGCACTTCTAGCATTTGGAAATAGTATTTGCCAAGGACATGTGATAAGAAAATTGTGATAAGACAAGCTGTATACATCCTGGGGAGAAAAAGCCCTGCAGAAATGACCAAGCATCTTCCCATCTTCTCCAATTTTTATGCATATGAATAGTTCCCTAAATGCAATAATATTTACATGAATAAAGATGTCAGGGTTTTGTTAATACAGCACTGTGATTCAGTATTGTATCAGACTGGAGAGTAATTTAGGGTGGCACAAAATCCTGCTAGCATGTTCTGGCTGTCAAAGCATGCTCTGTGTACAGGGTATTCACTGCAATTTGTTTTGCTTTATTTTGACCATCTAAATGTCACAGCATCTAATTGAAGCTAAATGTCATGGTTTTCCTCAGAAGTGAGAGATGGGTACAGGCTCTACTCCAGAATGGTTCAACTAACACCTACAACAGGTAGTATAGATTCAAATAACTCTCTTTTACTGTTATTAATTAAAGTTGAGAACAAGAACTGGGAAAATTGACTCGATGCCACTGAGTAGGAAAAAGGTATTCAAATAAGCATCTGTTTCTTCTCTTGAGCTTTTCTGTTATGTGTGACTTCTGCAAAGCAGAGGTACATTTTCATTGTCAGTCTCAGAACATCTATACACAAGACACTGAATGCTAGACATCATGGTTAGGAGGGAGAAGAGCTGTCTATTATTAGACTAATGAGTATACTTGGGCAAAGCAGAGGAGCTTTCCAGCATTCTAGTCTTTCTTCAAACAAAACCAGAAGAACTTTCTGCTCCTGCCTGCAGTTGCCATGGGAGCAGTTTTGAACAAATATGTAATTAGAGATGGTCAATATTTTTAATGAAGGAATGGCTTTCATTTCAGAAACAAACTTGTTTAGCACATATTAACCAAAATTGGAAATGAAAACATTTAGTCTGGTTTGTTTCTGCTTTCCTTTTTCTTCTGCTGCTTAATTCCTTTAAGTGGCTGAAAATCTTACTTTTCCCTTTTCCTTGAAAATGAGCCTTTTTTAATAGAGGCAAAACATGTTACAATATACGTGGATGAAAGAGTTGGTCATTTAAAACCAGTCCTTCAGGGCTAAATTCACGATCTTGGGACCTTCTGTTAGTGTTAATAATAGGGTATTGAAGTATCCAGTATCCAAAATATGTTCTTCAATGAGTTCTTCACCACTACAGTTTAAGGGCACCTGCATTTCAGAAGCCTTGAACCTGTATTTTCCACAGTTACCAGAATTTGTGTCAGTAATTGTATGTCAGTGATCCAAAGTAGTCCTGTCTCAATGGGGGTGCATGGCTTGGCGTCTCATTTATCCTGAAACATGCTTAGCATCTAGAAATCAGATGGGGTGGCTCAGTTGAGCAGCTGTGTGCTGCTCCCAGACCAGCATATCCTATGTTACCAGTTGTGGGGCTGGGCTGACATGGGGTTTGCCAACAGACATGGATCACACTTGCTAGAGGGAGGAGCCAAGACATAGGTACTTTCTTATTTGAAATTTATTCTGTTTTTTTTCCTTTCTGAAGCCCTCCTAATGAGTCAGCAGGGCTTTATGAGATAGAAGTAGTTTCTCTAAAGTAGGTGTTTTAGTGTTTCGTCCTCAGTAAACACTCAAATGTATAAAAAAACCTGACCTAGAAATCATGTGAAGATTTCTTGAACTTGAAGTCCTCCCCACGTATATGAATATATATATAAAATATATACGTATGAATGGATGCACCATAAGCTTTAAAGCAGAGGCATTCTGTTGAACCAGGCTGAGTTGTGACACTGTCACTGCCATAGAGGTAGCTTTTGTACTGTTTGAATTCCCCCGAAACTGTAATGTAGTTGTCTCAAGTCCAAAATCTAATCATTCAACTGTCTGAATTTCAAATCAAGATAGCACCACAAATTAGTGGATGGAGAAATGTGAGACAACAAAGTCATCTGATGATTTCAAAGGTGTTTGACCTGTTCAGGACCCTTGGTGCAGTCAGCCTGAAGGGACGCTGAGTAACTACTTTGCTCTTTATCCATTGATGTTAAGCAGTACCACAGACTATCATTTTATAACCATTGTTCTAAGATTTCTGAATGAATTAAAGATTTCTGGTGAACAGTGAGATTGTGGCACTGTTACACTGGGCCTTTGCTGAAAGCAGTTCACTTACTATGTTGCCCGGTTGCTGCCAGCTTGCATGCCCAATGCTCTTGCTCCTTCTCCAGCTTCTGTGAGCAAGGGCTGGGGCTGAGCCCCAGGTGAGTTAAGTACAGACCCTTTACAGGAGACCAAAGGATATTATGAGGCCAGTATGCTCAGGATATTGCCTTGCTCAGCTGCAGCTTGCTGTGCTGTGGGAGGAAGTCTTGGCTTTATCGCTGTAGACTGTTTATCAAAATGAACAACAACAAATCTGTTGACTCCTTTCATGACAGTTAATATCTACAGTGCCTAAAAGGCTATCTTGGAGATATATTTGCCTGGGTGTGCATGCTGTATTGCTGACATAAGAAATCTGCTAATTCTTGTTAAAGATGATGCTGTTCTGCCCAGGAACTTCTGCTGCAGTAGGCTGACGTGTAAGTAGTTACTCATGTGCCATGCAGTTGCGTTGCAGAAATGAAATGTGTTGAGCATATCTTTCCATCAGTCCCCAGAGGAAATTGTATCGGGGTTTTTTTTCTTAGCTCTTCCTGAGGCTGGAATCAAATAGCCAGCAAGCTAAGTATGCCTATGAAACAGTGGTGTTATAGTACACATCTGTGAAAATTTCACTTGGAGACAGCTCGTGAGCACAGATCCACTGATGTTAACAGATGTATCCTAATTGATATCCCTTGAAGCTCTGTTGATGATTCATATGTTTCTGCTGTGTTGGTTTGGGGCTTTTTAATTTCTCTCTTTGCTTTAGCATAAACATATAAACACAAGAAATAAATACATCTGTGCATAATTTCTATATTGTAACTGGAAACAAATCCTCAGACTTAAAATCCATTTCTGCTGTTTTCATCTTTGTACACAATCCCATTGACTAGGAAATGTTAATTTCATTTGATTCCCACAGCAGTAAAACTGAATAAAGGTCCTTTCCAACACTAACTATTCTATGATTCAAACTACTCCTTAGGTTCAGACTGTCTGGTGATGCTGGCCAGCCTTGCAGGGTATAGAGAATTGCAGGTGGAATGGCAATTATCAGTCTGATACTGCACACTGGCATGTTCGTCAAAGCACAATTTGCATTTCTCCCTTTTACTCACTTTGAGTGATTTTTATTCTCTTAAATAGCAATTTGCTGTGTTTTAGTAATATGGACTTTGCATTACTTCCTTTGGTATTGTTTTGGAATAAACATGCCTACTACCACTCAACAGGGGGGGAAATGAAGCACAAAATAAATAGATTCAAGGAAAGAGAGAGTGGTCTTTCCAGCAAGTGCTATTATGCAGCATTTATCCCATGAACCTCAGTTATGAGTAGATGATGCCTTCCCTTCCCAACGAGAGGTGAGGAACAGCTGATGCCATTTCACAAGTGTCCTTTCCATGAAGGCCTGTGAGAGCAGTTGAAGGAAAAAGAAGGCCATAATAAAAGTACTTCTTGAGCATGCAGCAATTTGAATGAAGGACTGAAACTCTTTAATTTCAGATAACACAGACTGATCATTAAAAAGAACATCTTTATTACTGACATAATTTCACTTACTCCTTGAGAACATTTCAAAAGTGCTGTAGTTTTTATGGCATTTTGAAACTAATCACTTAAAAAATAAGGTGATTGCAAAGAACTTAGTGTGGAATTGAGGAGTACTAAGCCAATTCTGCTACTCTATTTCAGTGAAATGTGTGTGTGGAATGAGAGAAGGATGGGAAATGAGTTTCTTTTCACTGAATAGAAACCTGTTCAAGCTGCCACGAGGTTAAATGAATATAATGTTAGATCTAAAATTCAGGAGTATGGATAGACTCATCCGGAAGGGATGCAGTGAACATGCAGAGAGTATGAAAGCTTTAAAAAGCTGCATCTGGATACAGCATTCCTGAAGCTCTGTTTCAGGTGGCAGTTCTTGAATACCAATGGATTTCCTGGTCTAGCAGAGTGAGCACTGAGTCAGGAGTAAGCCCTGGGTTCAGAGTTATTGCTTACATTGTCTTGGATGAGTCATTTCATGTTTTGTCTGAAGTGCTGATGTTATTAATAGCATGAAATAATGATATTTAAATTATTCTTGTTGATTGTACTTGATTGGAAAAACAGCCATTCTGGCTGGTTTTTCTTGAATAAAATCTTGATTTATTTCCACAAAGATCACAGAAGTAGCATTTTGCTCAAACTTCAAGTGTTTCGATTAAAAATAGGTCTCCTTACTCCCCACGGGATTGCTGTTCAGAGCTGTATTCCTTGTCCTGTGATATTGCCAGGGCTCACTTATGAGGCAACAGGGGAAGGCACATACATACTTTAGGTATTCCCATTGCATTTCAGACCATGACTACCAGGCTGTGCGTATCACCAAAATGTAGCTTTGATTTAGGCTCAACTAGCAGAAAACCAGGTTGTTTCCTGTCTCAGTTCCTTCCCTTGGTCCATAGTTTTTCATGTGGGGTGCAGAAGGCAGGTGAACCCACAAGAGAGAGCCTATTTTGGGGGCTGTCTGGGATTCTCACTGTGCTACATCCCCATATCATCTTTCTGCTCCTCTGTGAACACCGAAATAGGGAGAGGGCATCTGATGCTGTGTCCCCAGGACTCTGCTCACCTCTAACATCCCTCTTTCACATCCTGTCCCTTCCCTGCCCCATTCCCTGGGTGCAGCATCCATTTCCATTTGATTTTTTCTAGAGAAAGAGGGGAAGATAGACAAAAAAAGAGAGAAAAAGAGAAGGAAAGGGAAATGAAAGAAAGGGAAGGAGGGAGGAAGGAACAACGGAAAGAAGAAAGGAAGAAGTAAAAATAGGTTACAAAAGGAAAAGAAAGAAAACAGAAGGTGAAGGAGAATGAGAAATTAAAAGCCCAGATATCTTTAGCAAAAATGCAACCAGAGAGGCAGCAAATGCAACTCTGTAGTAGTAGCTCTGTAGTGCTCACCTAGTCTGTGATTTCCCAGGTCTGGACAAGAAATGAGCATCTCTCTTATTGTCTTCTCCCATTTTCCCTTTGAAGAAGCCAAAAAAGCCTTAAATAACAGCAATTCTGGTTCTTCTGTTTTTCCCAAAGGGACAGATAAATACTTTAATGCCATTAGAAAGACTGACAAATAAATGTATTTTACATTTAAGAGAATTCCTCTCTACCGATGACGGGAAAGAGGTAAATAGCATTACTAAATTGATTTTCACTTTGTATGTTATGTTTCAAATGCTCTAACAGTTTTCCTCTCCTTCTTTGCATCTTTAAGATAGGGTTAAAAGATTTGATGGAGGTTGTTGCTACGGTGCTCATACCAAGGTGTCTGCATTCATTCCTCTGGATGTGGTTAGTGCTTGAACGTATTTACATCTTTGTCTGTCTGAGTCTATTTGCTCTCTCAGAATTAACACAGTACACCCCAGCTGGGAGAGAACATGCACTTGGTTTTGCCTTGAGAAGATGCAGAGTAAATGCAATGTGAAAGAAAGTTCTGCAGGACTTTTTTTAACACTTTTCAAATGTTTTCGTAGACTCAAAATGTGCAGACAGAGACATGAGAGATGCTGCACTTGGCAATGTCTGCACATCAGGGCACAAATTATTTAGGATTTTTAATATCTTTATGAAACATTACAACTTTCCAGCTGATATCACAAGGAGTTATTCCTAAATGACATCATCATTGGAGCTTTTAGAGGAGGAAAAAGAAGAAAACCACCCCAACACAGCCTGAATCTGGTATGTTCCATAGCTCCTTTGCCTGACATTAGTGGTTGTCTTCTAATGCTGATTTAATTTTTTGTGATGCAGACATTGCATAGGGATTTTGTTCTAGGACATCATCAGGTGGTCTCCATCCCTTCCTCTGGACACAGGGCAGAGGAGAAAGCCTAAGGAATTCACAGCCCTTCACACAACTTGCCCCTCAGCCCTTACCAGAGGCAAGAGGCTGAGCTCCGAGTCCAGCCTTTGTGCTAAAGAGCTGGCAGTGGTGCTGAGCCCCATTGGTGACATTGCTGGCCTGTCCCTCTGGAGATCCTGCCCCATCAAACTCCTGCCCTTGCACACACCGCTGCCTGTGCACACACACCTTGGCACTCAGGTCCTCCTGAAGATGCAGCATAAGACTGAGCTTTTCTGAACACACTATCAGGTCCTGGCTGGAATTAGCATTACTGTATTTTAGAGGAATTAAAAGAGAGAAGTACACTGTGAAATATTGCATAATAAAACTGCAGTCTGTATCACTTGTAACAAATACCTTATATTAAAATATTCATCTTGGAGCTGAATCACATTTTAATCCAAAGGTGTTGCTATTTCTGATTGAAAGGTGCTATTTTTTTCTATATAACATGCTGAACTACACTAATACATGAGTGAACACACAGAGAGTGATCTGCAAGAGCTTGTGTTTCTGATGGCTATACATGTTTTTCCTTGTAATCCTCTGCTGCTCCTCCATTTGTGACCTGACGGCAATATCTGTCATCTTTTTCAGTAAGTAGTAGCACTGGTTTTAGTTCATGTGTTTGTTATCCTCCCTCCTGAGGTAAATCAGACACCCTGGAGAAATACAGGCATGGTGTGAGATGTGTAGTTGTTTTGATTTAACATGGCAGGATTTTTCTCTGTGACAAGGAGATTTTCATCACTGGATGATCTTATCAGTTCCAAAACAAAGGCTGTTTCCTACTGACCAAAAAGCCAACGGAGTGTCCTCATTTCTATAGAGAGGATGACATCAGGGGTGGGGGCTGCCTTTATTACAGGAGAAAGAACATGCATCAACAGGAATGAAGGTCGCTGTTGATGGTCTTGCCTTTGGTACTGCAGCCTAAGCAGATCACCTGGAATGCTCTCCTTGGAGCTATGTGTGGTTTAGGTCTTGGCAACCAGAAATTGTGTATCCTGGAAAGTTTATTCTGAAATGCTTTAAGAAAGGCTTTCACTGGTCCATTCAAAAATCTTTTGAAGCCAGTGCCATGTCCCCAGTGACAGCATAAGTTAGTGCCAAGGGGGAAAAAAGAAGTGGGCAAGCAGGTGTCATCCTTTCCAAGATGGCAACTATTTTAACTCGCACACATTTGAATGTATTTTCCATGTTTTCAGTAAGTTTCTCTTTCATCTGACTCTCCACCCTTCTATCCATGTAACTTTAGCATTCGCAGCATCCTTTGGCAATGAGTTCTACAGGTCTATTTGCTAAGCAGCACATAACAATTTTTTGTTTCTGTAAATAGGAGTTGACATAGGACATAAATAATAGTGTGGCAAGTCCCTTCAAAGTGAGTCCTTTCTGTAGTCTGTCCATCTTCATCCTCAGCTGTAGCAAGAACTGCTCTCCTGAAGCCACATTCTTCCTCAGTGCATGTGGGAGCCAAAGGAAGAGATCTGAATATGAATCTTAGCACCACATGGCATCACTCAGTTTATACATCTACTCTTAGCTGTTTTATTTCTAAGTTGCCTATCCTTACTATGCTTACTGTGCTACAGCTGTCTATGCTAACTGGAAAGAGAAGTAAAAGTTTGCTTTCTTTATAACAAATGTCACTCTGAAAAGCACCTCCCTGCAGCTGGGTGACTGACAGTACAAGTTTTATCTCACCATAGTTTTTTTTTGCAGCGTGCTTATCACCACAGTGTCTAAACCTCTCACAATGCATCATCACAATCAGTTTCTAGGGACAGATAATCTTTCTTTTATGGAAGGAGAGCTGAGGCATTCAAGGTCTGTTCTAGCACCTGGGAAAGCTGCTGACAAACTTGTTTGCTCAAGGTTGGACCAGGAATCTGTGGCATGGCTGAGAACAGAGTAACAGCTCAGTACCTGAACCTCTGGATCATTTCCTCCTCCTTTTTCATTATCTTTCCTTTTTTTTTTTTTTTTTTTTTTATTGAGTGTTTTCGCTTGTCAGAATTCACTGATTCATCTCTAAAATGATGGAATATTGAAAAATTTGGCACCTGTCATTTATTTTCTGCTTAATATTTAAATCAGAAAGTGCAGTTTCTAAAATGACAGATCCATGGGTGAAGGAACCTTTATAAGGTTTCATTTTCTCTGGGGTTCCAAAGCACTGGCATCGTCAGACTATTTTCTTTCCTTGAAGCAGATCTAGTAGAGTAAGCTACCGTGTTTTGCTGCCACTTATACATCCAATATTTGTTAAATGTTTTCTCCAGTGATAAATGATCCTATAATAATCTGTTTTCTGTGGCAACAGACCATGTAAAATTGGGTTTTATATGTGACCAAGAAATGCCATGTAGTAGCTGCCGTCTCATTCTTGCACGCTTATTTTGATTTTGGAAACAGAGAAAGGTATATTCTCAGAGCTTTTATTTAGGTTTATTTCTCTGTAGGACAATCAGCTTACTTTGTCTAAGGTACTGAATGAGATGTCATTTTTTTAAGTGACCCTCCCCCCACAACAGCCCACAACATCGCTGTAAATGAATTTATTCATTTCCCCAGATTCAATTGAATACCTCCACTACTGAATTTACACTTGGTGAAACAAATTGTCATAGCACAGATGTTTTTCTAAATCCTTTTTCAAAATGGGACACAGTTCCAGGGGAGTGCAAATGATGTGGGATATGAGCAGGGATGATGGATTCCTGGATGAATATTGCTTAAACAGTCTTGAGAAATACTTAGAAACTACTAGAAACAGTAGCAACCATAGAAAGAGCTTGTAACTCTGTAGAGCAGTTCTTGCTGCTAAGTGGTACTATGGATTTAGATGGTACTACCCATGCATTTGCAAACAAGTAGAAGAGTAGGACAGAACTAATTTAACCAAAACAGTATTTTTGGATGATTATTAGCTGGTTGTGCTAAAATCTAGGCAGAGCGAGTCCTGAACAAAAGTGGTCCTAATGGAAAAGCACACAGTGTTTATTGAGAATTGCTGCCTTCTGAAATGTGACAGACTACAGCCATTGCCTGAAATATAATAGTGAAACAAAGGCTCTGATTCAGAATTTCCCAATGACATTGGGATGCTTTTCTGTCGATTCAGAGAATTTTGGGTCGGATCATCTGTTATCTTTTCAAAACACATTTTGCCAGCCGTTCAGAAGCGCCTGGCAAGGCTGGGTCTTCTGACTGCTACCACTGTTCCTGGAGAGATGCTAGCTTATAACTCAGCCATAGTGACTGCCAGCAATTGAAACACAATGGCTTTCTGTCTTGTTTGGTCTCATAGTAAATTAACACTGAATTCTTTGGCCATTAAATCATGCAGGCCACCACTGATATTTACTATTAAACTGCAGAACTGTTCACTAATCAATCATAAAAGCCTGAAACAGAGAAAATAAATTGTACAGATGAAACTATTACAAAATCTATTACAGCAGGAAGTTTGTTTCAGTATTTCATTTCATTTAATTAAGTGACTAATTCAATGAGATTTGGTTTATTTTTAAACACTGGTCTGAGGACCGAATCTCTGGGTCCATATATTTTATTTCTGTCATTTTTTACTTCTTCCAGGTCTCCAAATCCCAAACTTCTCTTAGCTGCAAGTTTTGCTTTGACACAGACTGCTAAGTGCAAGTCTTGCATATATTATTTTTCTGTTTATTCCATATAGGCTTAAATATCATAGAGTCATAGAATAGCTAGGGTTGTTGATGACAGAAGTTCCATTCTCTATCAGGTCAGCTTGGGCTGAGGCTGTGGTCATCTAAAGTTAGCAGTGCAGTAGACTTGTGTTGCATTTCTGACAGATACTTTCCAGAATACTAAATAAAATACAAATACCAGCTTTTGGTGTATAAATAACTGGTAAGGCTTGAAGGGATGAGAACACTCTTTCTAAACTTCCTTTTATAACATCCTAATTTTCTTTCACAGATTAGGGAAAAAAAAAAAAGGAAGAAATGTGCACCTAAAATACTTAAAGTGCTGTTGAGCTACTCCCATGCACACTCTAAGTAAATTGTTTAGCTGATGACTGGATTTAATACTAGACCTTTTCCCTGTGTTTGGTGTAGGCTCTACTGTAACGCAGCTCCCAAAATTGTAATTGAATAGGACTAGCCTGAGGGAAAACTTGCCATAACATGGGGCCAGGTTATTACAGTAATCATCTGACAAGGAGATTGAAGGAGTGAAATGCAGAACATGAACCTATTTTATTCAGAAGTGTAGGTGCTTATGGAACCTGCAGACCATTGCTAACACTGCTAAGCAATAAACCAAGCAAATTAATCTCAGCATGATAAATGCATAGAATAGTTTTAGAAGAGTTAGAGTTTTGTAACTACTGAGATTACATAGTGTAATTAGTTACTACATTTTCTAACCATAGTTTACATTCTTTTGTATATGCTTCTATTTCAATTATTTTTTGTATTGAATTTTGAAATACCCTGCAAAAATATTAAACATTGCCTCAGTTTGATTTTTTATGTTCCCAAAAGAGAAAACCCAAAGTTTTTCTGTCAAAAAGAATAAAGAATTACAAAAATTAATTTTTTTTTTAAAGTATAATCTAACTTGTTTTATACACTCTGGTCAGATCTGTCGCTATCTCAAACCTTCATGTCCCACATTGGGCCCCACAAAGAACTATTGTGGTTTAAGCCCAGCCGGTAACTCCCCCCCCTTTCCTCCCTCTGCTCCCAGAGGGATGGGGAGGAGAATCAAAAGAATGCAACTCCCATGGGTTGAGGTAAGAACAGCCCAGTAACTAAGGTATAACACAAACCACTGCTGCTGCCACCAGTAATAATAATGAGAGGGGAAATAACAAGGGAAGAGAATACAACCGCTCACCACCCGTGGACCAATACCCAGCCTGACTGAGCAGTGATCTAACCCTTCCGGGTCCCTGCCCCCAGTTTTTTACATCCTGGGCATGATGTGCTGTGGTATGGAATACCTCCTTGGTCAGTCTGTGTCAGATGTCCTGTCTCTGCTTCCTCCTGGCTTTCGCTTCTCCCTGACAGAACATGAGACTCAGAAAGTCCTTGGTCAGGGTAAACATTGTTGAACAGCAACTAGAAACATCAGTGTTATCAGCACTGTTCACAGGCCGAAAGTCAAAGACACAGCACTGCACCAGCTACTAAGAAGAAGAAAAAATGACTGCTACTGCTGAACACAGGACAGTGAAAAAGTTTTTCTAAACCTGACAGGAGTCTTCTAGAAACTTTCTGAGCAACATTATACTTAGAATTTCTACTGAAATGCAGAGATCTAATTCAGGACCATTATATCTGCCATAGGCAGCTGCAAATTTCTGTAGTCCCACCTTTTTATCTCTATTTGTAGTGAAAATAGGGTGTGAATTTTAATTCTAGGAAATGAAAGATTAATACAGATGTAATTCCAGCAAACCTTGTTCAAGAATGAGTGTTATATAGAATACAACACATTTATTTACATTTCAAGAACAAGTGTGATAACTGAACACCAACTATCCCCAGAAGTTTTTGTAGATGCTGCAAAAAACACTAAAAAATACAATGACATCCTCCAAGGGAACTCACCCCCAGGGAAAACTAGCTCAGTGGTGATACTGACTCTTGGTTCTGCCTTGGTTGTGTTTCATTCTCAGTATAAACTGACTCAGCAGTATTGTCCCCATCTACCACTCTCAATGGAGCAATAATAACATTTGAGAATCACCTAGATACAATATTACTACAGGAGGAATGTTATTTCTAATATTATTTAAAAGCCTCTCTATCTGTCTCATTGGAAGTGTGTATTTCCACATTACAATTTGATATTCACAAGTGGTGTTTACACTGGATTTTTGTGATGTGATTAAAGGAAGGCTCTGTTAAATACTTTCCCATGTATGTTACCTGTTCTTCTTTTCAACCAGTAGCTGGACCTAAAGAATCAGAGGACTCTGTACTACTACAGCTGAGTTCTGAAAGGTCTCTGTTTTCTTCTTGTACATCAGACCCCCAGGTTAGTATTCCCTCCTTGTCCATTTTAACTTTCTATTTAGACACTGTAGATCATATGCTCATAGGGAACATCGTAACTCCCCCTAAGCTTTCAAACCTCAGGGAGAAAGTTACCAGGACAGAATACAGTTTCTAAAACGGGATGGTGATATCCTGGTCCCATGGGAATCAGTGATAAAGCTTTCATTGATTTCAAAGGGATTACAGTTTTCTTTACAGCTTTATGGTACTTTCTTTTGCTGTAGATGCCAAAAGATCTTTGATGGCAGCTGAATTTTAAATCTCTCTAAAAGATGACAGTACCGGTAGAATATGTCAGATTCATGTTGACCCTGCTAAGCTGGGAGAAGAAGTCAACAGCATCACAGCTGTGTTGCTTGGAAGGAGTTAAGGAGCAAAGCTGTTCTCTTCATCTAGTGTAATTCAAGAGAGAAAATTGTTCATGATGCCTAGCATATGTCAGAGTCAAAATTCCCATGTCAGTGTTTCTGAGCACTGCCATGCATGAGAGGAGAAACTTAAAAATCTGTAAACTCTATGAAGATACGTTACAAAAAATGTAATATCAAAAGGATAACATTTTAAAAAGGAGAATCAAGAACAGTAAACACGGTTACTTGACATTGATGGCATAGAAGAATAAAATATCTTTCATTACTTTTCAGCTTCCATTTATGTACCTTAGATGAAAGCTAAAGACTAGAAATGCTGTGTAATCTAGGCAAGTCTGCCAGACTTAAGAGTAAATTGAAATACAGGAGAGTTGTGCCTGTATCCACTGAAAGCCTAGAAGATACCTGAGAGTTCAATACTCCATCGGTTTTCTTTGTTGAGCTTAGCAGAAACGTGTGATTCAGACAAAGCCATCTATGCTATCTTTAATGCTGAGCCCAGCAAAATGTTAAAAATAGAAAACTGCTCCACAGTCATTAACCTTCTTCCAAAGAACTTTAAAGTTCTTTTGCAGATGAATTTTGAAGTGACACTTCATGTAACTGAATATGGAACAATAATGAATGCACGGTAACTGGGGATATTAGAACAATTCATTATCAGGCACACAGTTAAGAAAGTGTTATTAATATTGGCTTACAGTGAGAGTGCAATATCAGAATAAAACGTTAGCAGTCAGATCCAAAATGCCTGGCTTTGCAGAGAGATTCCCAGGGGAACAGGGACTGGGGAAGAGGCCTCCAGCCCAGCTAGCATGTGTGGTGATGGGGGCTGGCATCAGCCCATGTGGGACAGGATGAGCTTGGAACCCCTCTGTCTCTGCTGGGCTTTGTTTCCCTTGCCCTCCTGGACTGCAGTCCCTGCAGTGAAATGTTTCTTTGTGAAAAGTCAGATCACTCCACAGCCTGAAGACATTTTACCTTTTATTAAACACCATACACTTTGTAAGTTCAACTCCTCCCTTAGGCTCAGACACAAACATTTTCATGCCTCAGGAGAGCAAGCTCTAACCACCAGACTGCTGGAAGAGGTAAAATTGTGGCACGCTCCACATCTCAGTTCACTCAGTTTTGTTGTGTGTAAAAAGAATAGATTATTTCTGCAGCTGTAGGTAAAGGGGCTTGGTTTTATTCCCACCCTCAGCTTTTCCCTATTGTTTAAGAATTTATGTGTGCTTGCTGGTAAGGCTCCTCTTATGATCTATAATTCTGTGTTCAGAAATAAGGATCTCTAATGTTTGCTCCTGAAGTGCAAGTGAGAATCCTAAACAAGACATCGAACTTATCAGGTCATGCACTTGCGCCTTCAGTATCCACTGGGAGTCAAAATTAGAGAAAGGCAGATGATGAATACCTGCAAAAAACACAAGGCTGTAGGAAGCAAATCTTAACACAGATATCTGAAAAGGCTATTAATGCTTATCCATTAAACCTCATGAAATCACCATGAAGGAAGATGAGAAAATTGGGATTTCTTTCACTTCCCTTCCTGCTGAATCCAGACATTGATTAAAAGACTGTGAAACCAAAAAATTCCACACTCCCTCTTTATTTAGGGTGTGATGGAATCAGCCAGCACAGTGCTCATTTCTTGTTAGGCCAAAGCTGGGTGCCTGGTCCCTTCTCTGAGCTGCCTGAGCAGCCACTTCTCCCTGAGTAGGAGGCACAGCAACAGCCCATCCATATGGTTAAGTGGCTGCTGATTACCCACAGGAAAATTGTTCCTAATCACTATCGGCTGTTCATTTTCACACAGCACAGGACTGTTGTAGCTTATTGCACAGTATGTTTGTGGGGTTGTGCAAGTATTGTTTTGTTCCATCTTCTGCCTTGGGAGGGGTCTTTTCTCTTGCATGCAGTTTCCCTTTCCCATCAGTATATTTTTATGAGCTGGAATGTTCTTCCGTTGCAGAGTCCCATGGCGTTTGCAGTCTGGGAATTGCTGGCTTTTGTAAATGGTTTCTGTTGGGCTTTTTGAGACCAGATGATGACTACTGAAATAATACATGATCCTAAACAAATAAAAGAAAAACTGGGAACATCCAGTTTTCGAAGAATATGGAAACAAAGATAAACAAGCCCCATTTCTCTTTCTTGTATTCAAAACTAATGTGCACCCATGAGACATCTGAAGTAACCCACTCACGGCGTGTAACCTGAGCAATGGGTACCTTCAGCAGGACTCTTGCAGGCTCTGATTGCTTCAGGATCCCAGGGACATGTTTCTCATTCAGGGTTTGTAGCACTGGACTGCAAGTAGGCAAGGACAGGGTGAGAGCTTTCATTTTAAAGCCTTTCTTCCAGTGTGAAGGTGGTTCTTCTGTTTCAACAGCTCAGTGGTTGGGGAACTCGCACTAAGGGGGAGGAATACTTGTTTGGTGCTCTCCTCTGACTGAGGACAATTTAATGCAGTATTAAAGGAAAGGCCATTAACCATAGGCAGAGGAAAGTTTTCACTATGGGTGCATTTGGTAGGACTCTTGTTGAAACCCCACTCCTGATAAGCAAAGGAGAAAAGAGGATGCTAACAGTGGAACGGACTTTACCACATCTAAGCCCTACTGAGGATCTGAAAATCTTTGTTGCTATAAATCTGGGATGTTGCTTTTCTCATTACATGCATAATAGAAACACTGACCATAATTGCTGGCTGTTAAACAGTCCCCTGTAGAAGAGACAAAACCTTTGTGTAAAATACTGCTGGTTTAAATAAAAAGGAAAATCAGAAGTTTTCCGTGGAGTCTGCTAAATTGCCTTTGGACTTCCAATGGTTTTTGTGGGCTCTTCTACTAATCCTCCCTTTTCTGGCACTCTGACATATTCCTGTTTTTCCATAACCATCTCTAAATAATATCTTTGTGTATAAATCTCTAGCTCCTTCAAAAAGCAGACAACCAGAATTCCCTTGTTATTTCAAGCTGGTAGAACTTTTTCAGGAGAGCATGTTCTGTGAGATAATGAAGATTTGCAGAAATCCGCAGGTTCAAAGGGAATATCTCCATGAAATGCCAAGGGGAGCCTTTCCTGCCAGCCTGCTCCCTGCATCCATGACTCCTGGCAGTCCATCGGTGTCAGTTTTCCTGCCCTCCAGGTTTGGAGGCACCAAAAGCCCCTGCTGTGAGAGTGCTTTGATTTTTGTAAGTGAACAAATACACCTTCTGGTCCTGAAATACTGTGTTTGGGAAAATGATTTCATCAGAGCCAGTGACCTCTGAGTCTCTCATTCACACTCATAGGTTTCCTCAGCAAGTCTGGAAGATCTCTGTTCCCAGTAGCCCTATTTCCTCTTATTTCCCTTTATTTCTCCTTGGGAGCAAGAGAGGGATCAGATGTACTTTGCTGGAGGATTTACAGCGTTTCCTAACATACTAGGGACAGTGAGAAATCTGGTCTCTGAAAGAGAATATGACCCACTGGGCACCAGCTCCTCCATCCAGTCCTCAAGAATTTGCTCTGTCAGACTCACTCTCATTAAAGGTCTCTCCCTGCCTTTGCTCCTTCTCACTTACTCATCCCTGGGCTCCTCCATCTGTGCTGCCTTTCCCTGCTTGAGCTCTGCCAGCAGTCCCAGGCTCCTAGTCTTGCCTGTCTCTTGGCTGTGTCCCAGCCCCTATCTCCAGCCCAGCCTCCTCGTACAGTCTCAGATTGTAGCCTCTTTCTTTGGTTTTCCCTTCTTCTTTTCCCAGACACAGCTTTTCTGCCCTAGCATTTTCAGCTTTTCTCCTTCACCACCACCACCTTTGCTCCTTCTCCTCAAGTACCAGTCCAGCTCTCTTGGTTCACTCAGCACTGTACAAAAATGCTTCATGTATCATGTACCAAAAACGTTTTTGGTATCAAACACCATTTTGTTTTTAGGTTTCTTAACATTTTACTGAATTTGACGTAACATGTTGGTGGGTCTTGTTATCACAGAGAGGATCAAGCACTCTGTGACCTATGTCCCTTCTGCTCCAGACTATTGGTGGTGACCTGGTTTTACCTGGGTACAAAATCTATCACAGGAATAGGGTAAACTGGGATCCTGAGAGATGCTTGTGTCTGAGGCTGCGGAGTGCTTGGCTTTGATTTTACACAGTTCTTTAGACAGCATGAATTTGGGATTGTACTTGTATGCCTTGTGTAATTAGAATGTGCTTTGAAGAGAAGACAAACTTTGGGCTTCACTGCAAGCTGATGCAAACTTTCTTTGCATCAGCTTGCAGAGAAGTGGGGACAGCAGACGAGAAAGGTGGCAGAGATGATGACAGCAACTTTAAAGCTGAGTAAAGCAAAATATACCTCTCTACCTTCATTCTCATAAAGGGGCAATAGGGAAAGCTAAAATTCACAGTAAAATTAATTTAGTTGAGCCATATACCGGGCTCGGATAGAATATTAATTATTAGTGATTAAAACTAGAGAAAGAATTAAGCTATGTGGTAGCCAAGCGACCAAAACCTACTGCCGGTATAAATGATGAGTGTTTATGTATCTGTTTGTGTTTAGTGGTAAGCAAAAAACTTCACTTTTTATTATTGACCATATTTCCTTTAGACAGACGGTGAAGAGAGACTCGATTCTGCACTTTTTTAGCACAGAGAGCTATTTACCAAGGTTAAGATCAGCCATGATAATTACCATCAACCTGTCAGAAGAAAACATTTTGATAGATTTCCATTCAGCAGCTTTTACCCTTTTACCTTAAAGAAAACACTTCAGCTGACACTTGCTTTTACATTGCTGCTTTGATCTTCCAATGGAAATAGATCTATAAGACTAGAAGCTTCCCTTGCATCCTTTATATTGAAGAGACCTTTTCAGGCAACATGATTTCTTGATAAAAGAGCAAAGGACATCATAGTGCTCCTTACTTTGGGCCCACTGCACATTCCTTTCTTTCCTCTGCATTTTGTTGATGATGGACTATGTTACTGGCTGGCTGAATGGTGCTCACTAGCCAGTTTGTTTTGCATTGAATGGAATGAATTTTCTTAGCCTTATGTGCCCCATCTTTCCCTGTGATGCACACTTCTGTCCTTTTAGCAAAATAGAATTCTGCATGAGTGTTAATGAAGAGCTTTTACCAAGGGCATTTTGTTGCAAAGAAACGTTTCTCTGATCTTCACTCACTTGAAGAATTCCAAATTCTTCATGCAATGAAAAGGATCATTCAATGTGGTTGTTTTGAATAATGTAAATTCAAAAGCAAGCCTCATTTCTAGTGCCTTAAAACCAGGAGCTAGACATTTTTAAATGTGCTTTCATAAAATAGTTGGACTTCCCTAAATAAATGTTTGTCATCTAAGAAGCAGTATAGTGAAAGACAGATCCAAAACCTACAGACATTAAGATTTGTTGGAGCGAATAATTTTCTCCAAACCAATGTGGGGAAAAAATATATGCCTGAAATACATCAAAGCTGACGCTGAAATAGAATTCATTCTCATTTTAGAAAGATGGAATTGAGAGGAGTTCCAGTCTCTCAGGATCCTGAATTACAGTTTGAACACTTTCATGCGAATACTGATTAGAAAGCAAGAACTTTCTGTCCTGTAGCTGAACTTGAGAGCAAGTAATATAGATGTAGAACTTGAACAGCATGCATTTATAGATTTTTTTAAGCTTTATGTAGAGTGTACAGCATGGATTGTTCTCTTCTTTACAGTCCTTTATATACTATCTTGTTTTCTTTCATTGCTTTTTCTCCCTAGTTGCAGATTTGTAACATGGTCACGTTAATCTTGAATTCTACAGACTGAAAAAAGAAAGGGATATGTTCCTTTCTGCTCTCTGGCCAATCTCCTGGAAGGAAACATTTCAAGCTCCTTGGGTTGTGGAAAGTTCCAAACTCATTTCTTCTGTTTTCTGGATGAATTTTCTCAGTGCTGAGCTGTCACTGGTATTGCAGATCTAGGAGTATGCTATCCCTAGAACAGCAGCAGATCTGAGCTAGATGAAGGCGCCACTGCCTCAAGAGAGGTAGGACTTTCAGACATACCCCAGTGCTTACGTCATTTTACTGGTGAGCTCTGTATGTCTGACATGGCTGCTCAAGTCCCTGAGATGGCTATGTGGTCTCCCATGAAGTACCCTGAGGTCTCCCTGTGAAGTGAAGGAAAGGAATAGGCTCTCATAGGCTCTCTGGATTATGGAGAGAGGAAAAAGGGGATTTGACAGATGGGCATTGAAAGCAGGCAGAAATGGAGAGGTGCAAAAGGGAAGTTCAAGAGCTTCAGAAAATTGTGATGGAAACAGGCTGAAATTTATCTGCCTCTGGCAGCTCTTGATAGCAGGAGAGGAAACCCATTACACACAAGCTTGTTGCAAAAAAACCTTTCACTGTTAATATTGCACATCCAAGTAACAGTAAAGTATGTCTGGAGCAACACAAATACATTTAAATGTTTGGTTTATGCCTAGTCTTGTCTTGCTATGTCAAGGAAAGTACCCTTAATCAGGAAGACACAGGACTGACTTACTTAACAACAAAACTTTATCAGACACCAAATACTGGGCCTGAGTGCTTTTCTGTCTCCTAGAAGCACTTCTGTGTCTCCAGCCTACTCTAAACCCATTTCTATCTTTTCTGGCAGGAAATCTGCAGATCTCAAATCCCTGGAGAGAAAGCAAGAAAGGCTTTATTTTAGAACACACTCACAGATGTGGCTGCATTGTATCTCATATTTAAGCACATTATTTAGCTTGGAAGATTGAGATAGTGATAGCAACCCATTGACAGTAAAAATCTGGGGTTTATGTTGCAAATATTTTCCTGTACATGTTTTCCTGTCCATTTTTTTAACTTGTTACTTGTAAAGGGATATATATTCCAAAGCTGTTGGTGAACATGAGGCAGATGAACCAAGAAGTATCTCTTCCTGCCAGCCCTTTTAGCTATAGATAGTATATATATATGCCACGTAATGAGGATATCATGGTGTAAAAGATCACAGGGATGGCTGCATTATTTCTATGAAAAGAGCTTTGGAATGAGTGTCTTCAAGGAAAATAGAAGGATGTTTTCATCAGGTAATGCATTTTAAATCTGGTGATGTTCGTTTGTGAACTGACTTACAGAGTTGGTCAGAAGTGAGAAAATGTTCTATTGAAGTATGCTGAAAGGAAAAGGCTCAATTTGTTATTCTCAGCTAACACAAATAAAGTACTCTTTTTTTTTTTCAAGGAATAAAACACAGTCAATTAATCTGTTCATACATATGTATGCTCTTCAACAAAAGCAGGGATAAGTCTCTGTTATAGATACTGGCTCAGCGAATCAATAATCCTAGTCCTACCAACAAGTGATGGCAGTACAACAAGGTGGAAGGTGAAAATCTGTATTGACATCATAGTCAAGGTTGGAAGGAGAAAGGCCAGGGATTTATATGAATCACTGTAGTATAAATATGCTAAAACCATGCGATAAAAATAGCCCAGTGCTTTGTTGTGCATGTAGCTGTTCAGTGCATAGTGGTTGATTCTCCAAGGAAAAAAAATCTTCAACTCCTTAAAAGACCTTTAACCAAGAAAAGTAGTATGAAACATGATGGTATGAAACACTAGAAGTTCATGCATCTTAAAAATGGTAATGCAGCTTCATATTAATAACTATCAGTCCTGGTGGGGCAATAGTTAAAAGATCAGTGCAGCTCACAGAGAAGTTCTTCCAGCGAGGGACAGCACAATGTCTTAAAGACACAGAGAGCTTCATTTGAGTGGAAAGGTTGAAAACCCCAAGGGGAAAACACAGGAGGGTGTTTGTGTTGTGTGTTGCCAGGAGAATGTTTGTTTAAAGAGGAAATGAATAACAGTGAGGATAATATGAAGCAAGGAAGGATCCAGAAAAAGCTAGTTGCATGGTCATATCCCTCTTCAAAACAGAAGAAAAAGGCAGAATAAAATTAAAGAGTGGGAGTATGAAATAGTAATGTTTCTCCAAACACAGTTCACATAGTCTGACTGTAGGAATCAATATCTCTACTACAAGTTTTAGCAGATACTTTGTCTTGAATAAAATAATGAGAATATGGTAATGAAAGTTACTGCTATAATGTGAAAGCACACTTATCAGTTCTATACATTTAGGGGCATTTGTCTGCCCAGATTGAGTGACTATACCTCTTATTTCCAAAATAGCTATATTGTTTATTCAAATAGCTGTGCCTATAAGACGGCAAAAACATATTTCAGAAATCTCTTTAAAATACATGCTGCCTTGCTCTATTTGGTGTTCTTTCTTTTTTATTAGCTGTTCAGTATTAATGAGAGCCTCTGAAAAACATTAAGCCTGGTAACTGTGGTAAGAGGAATTCTGGCTACAAGGAAGCCCTCAGAAAGCACTCTGACCAGTGGATTTGGTGGGGTTTCAGCAGGCCCTAAGCATTTCCAAGACCCTTAATTCCTGGTGCTTGTAACTCAACAGTAGCAGTGTAGGTAGAAAACTTTGTCTTTTATCTGAGAGGCTCATTGGTGGGAGAAGGAAATGAGGATGCATACCTGTAAGTGGTTGGCAGGGCTTTGGGAGCACAGTGACTGATCTGTGTCAGTCAAAATGTTCAGCAGGGATTGTTTTCTCTGCTGTAGTGTTTTCATGTGGATGTTTGCACTCTCCAGCCTGCTGAATCCCCCTGACAGACCATGGGATTCATAAAGAACTGAGGTGGTTCTTGTGAGGGGATGCAGAAGCAACAAGCCAGCTGTGATGACAGCTGTCATCCACTTTGCACACTTCTTCATTTCAACTCTTCATGGCTCTCTTGGGTTTCATTCTGCAGCTGCAGAGAGAAATCTTCCACTTGGACAATCTAACCTCTTGTGCTCTAACTGGCCAGAGATGAGCAGATGACAAGGCACTGCTGACAGCTCCTGGTGTCACTGCAGCCGGCTCTGTCTCCACTCCACTCCCTCCGCCCTTTCCCTACTCTCCAAGATTGTGCAGCCTGAGATTTCAAATATAAATAGAAAATTCGCATCTTTAAAGGAGATGTTGCATAAAATTTAATGCAGAAAAAACCCATAAATCTGCATTATACAGTTGCTCATTACATTTAATAAGCTGTTTTCACTGTTACCTGCTTCCCTGAACACTTTTTCCAGGTTATTTCTGGCTTCAACATGCATCTTATAAAGCAAGCTGAAACTGTAAATTCCCTGCAGTAGTGTCTGACTTACCTTAATGTGTGGATATAGTGTTCATTGTGATGGGGCTCAAAACTTGAAGCATTCTCTCATTACTAATTAACCACACTGAAGTTGTCCCAGTAACTTAGCACATTGACTGGAGAATATTATCCTCACTATAGAATTGCATAGAAAAGTTATAACTGCTAATTAAACTGTACTGTACTTTTCCAAGAGGTGTTTCTCAAGTGCAAAATAATCACTGTGGGAAAATTTCAGGGATATAAAATAACACACATCAAAACAGTGAAAAGTTAAGATGAAAAAAATTCTCCAGAGCTCTAGTTCCAACATCTTTGCCCATGGAATTGTCTATGACTAAACCTAATTCCATTGAAAAGAGCACTGGTTTACATAAGTCTTTATTTGTGTACATACATTTTAGAAAGACTTGCATTTTAGGATTATTCTCAGTTGTATTTCTCAGTATGGGTATTGAAGGTTACAGAGCTTTTGACATTCTTACTTCATTGTTTAGAATTGACTTAAAGAAAAATCTGGAACACTGAACAGCAAAGCTGTCTGCCTTAACGTTATGATCTTAAGTAAGTCCTGAGAGGACTCATGAGGACTGTTTGGCTATTTTGTAAAAGATGGTTTAATCGATTAAATATATTCCTCCTTCCCAATTATAAATTACAAAAAAAGGGTGTTTGTGGCTCTGAGCCAAGTTCATAGATGTATTGAGCATAGCTAATGTCATTCATTATTAAGGTCCTGATTGTGCTGTGTGTTTCCTCACAAACACGATTATAGCAAGTCATTTTGCATTGCTAAATGAATGCTAAAAATATCCAATCATTTTTCCCTGCTGGCCAGAAAGTAGTTGATCCAGTCACTAAAATACGGATAAACAGAAGTAACTACTCTGATAGAAGGTAAGATGTTTAAGCACAACATGCATAAGATCTTAGTTATTTAGCTACTGATATGCAGCTACTAGTATTCTCTCCAGAAGAACTGCAAAGATGTTTTACAATCACACCAATCTACCATGGAGGTTTTTGTGTGGCACTGGAAGGATTTAGAAAAGCTTGACCGTTATTTCTCATTCAAAATTTACCACAGGGCCCATTGGCAGCATGTGCAAAGAGACTGAACTGCAATTGCCATGCAGGAAAAAGTAATTCCTGCTTTTCCTAGCACAACGGATGACTTTGGCTCCAGCGGCTGCTGTAAGTTGGTGTTTCTTTCGCTGCACCAGAAGGCAGAGTCCATTCAGGCTAGCACTGCAGACAAGTGTCTCTTGCATTCATTCACTTCTTATTTTGATCATGCATAGGTGAACACAGATGAAATCTGGCCCATTATAAAAATAAGGGGGATTATTTGCAGAACAGGGGTTTGTTCCAGGTCTGATCTTGTTAGAGCAGGGGAAGGCCAAGAAGATACCTGTGCTTTTTTAATTAAATGCACTTTGAACATTTCCTTGGTTTCCAGCTCCCACCAAAACTGCAAACGTGCCTGTCCAAACCCTCCAAGCTTCTCCTGTGTTGGCAGACACTTTTTTTCATAGCAAAAGTGTTGACATAGCTACCAAACAGGAAAACAGAAAAATGCCTTGGATTTTATTCAGACAACCACAGCTCCTCAGTACTTCCCAATATACCAATATTTGTGTTTAGCTTAAACTGTCAGAAATCACTTTGAAATTGTGGTCACAGATTTCTGCAAGCAGAAAACATCTAAAACATCTGAAAGAATGGAAAGTAAGGGGGGATTAGTGCCTAGAATTTCCTTTACTATATATTTTGATGTCATTTTAAATAGTGCGCCAAGATCTATAAGCAGCCCTCCCACCCATCCCACCCACA
>JAOEHY010004753.1:0-50346 GCA_025447955.1 Psilopsiagon aurifrons
ACTGTACACAATACTCCAAGTGAGGTCTCACAAGAGCAGAGTAGAGGGGCAGGATCACCTCCCTCGACCTGCTGGTCGCATATTCTTTATTATTATAATAAAGTTAGAGAAATTAAGCCTGCTTCCTAATAATAGAAACTTTCAGTCTGTTCTTAATTTGCGTTTCTGGGTTTCATGTGTGCAAAGCAGCTGCTAGTTTGGCAAAATGATAACTTGCCTCCAGGTTCTAAGCTAGATCCCTGAGGCAGAGAAAACATGAAGAGAGAAACAAATAAAAGATTACAGTAAATAGGAAGAGATATGTGTAAGTTTAAGTAAGAAATTAGAACAGTTATTTTAACAAACTGCTATACCCAGCATTTCCAGGACAGCAGAACCTGTGAACTCCAGCTTCATTTTGGGGGAATATCTGTCTTAAACTGTAGGGCTTAGGTTTCTGCCACTTTTACATAGGAAACCTACAGTAATGTCTGTGGAGAAAAGGTTGTAATGCAGTTTGCAATTGTAGTGATGATTAAACAGAAGAAAATATTGTGAGAGAAAAATGTGGAATATTTTCAGGGCCAGTATGAGTTGCTTGTTCTTATAGTTATTTTTAGAGAATGTCTTCATAAAATATGTTTGTTGTCACTGTAAGAAAGTTTTATTGCCTGAAGGTTATCAATAAACTAACTTGCAGAAACCCATTTTAAGTTACTAGAAGCAAAACAGGGTTTTTTAAAGTAGAGTTTTGGTGACTTATTGCATATGTTATTAAGACGTGTAAGGTATGTTTTGTTTCCATTTATTTTCCAAATATGGACTTCTTGTAAAACTACCAGGATGGAATTCTGACTCAATTTGCTCTTTATTGTAATGCTAATTTACATGGTTTGTCTTCTTTTGTATTCTGGAAAATTGTATATTGCTAGTAATTTTTTATTTTCTTTTTACTTTACCCTTAAAATCTCTGAAAAAATGGAAAAGTAAAAAAACTGCAGTATACTCTTGTTAGGATACCAGTGTATTAGTATATAGAGTTACTTGTTTTAGCTAATTTCTTATTTTAAAAGCAAAAAAAAAAAAGAAAGAAAAAGTGCTAGAGTGTATGCTTGTCTAAAGCAAAGCCCGAGGTTTTATAATTGCATATAAATTTTACCATATACATGTGTAGTACTCATTACAGTGGTATATATGAGAGTTCAAACCCGAAGTCCTTGTACTATGTGTTAGTACTTTGTAGTACTTAGAAATGTGAAATATGTCTAATATTGCAGCGCTTTCAGATCCAGCAACTGTCCTCCGTTTTTGTGAGTTACAGCTCAGTATGTGGTATGAGATAGCACAGCATTAGGTTACACATGACTTTGAATCTTTAGTTTGAAATGGAAGGCAAAAGTGAATCAGGAGAGATACGCCCTTGTGAGTCATTGGTTTTTGACCGGTAACTGTCAGTTTAGTGGTGCATTTTATTATTTTTGGTTCATATTAGTTTTTAATTGCAGTAATCATTCCTTCATAGTGACGTAGATCAATGTAACTACATCTGCCAGAATGAACTGTAAACCCTGGCTTAGAATCATTTTTTTTTGTCTACCAGGCAAGATTAAGTTTCCCCAGTTCTCTAGCTCAATCTCACTGAAAAGTGATTTTCCCTATCAGTTACCTGAAGGATACGGTCCTATTCTGATTGCTTCAATCCTCTTCGGTGGCTAAGTATGCACATAGCAAGTCTGTATTTTTTCATAACCTCATCTGTGTGCAGCAGCAGTAACACATTCAGAGCTTTAACGCTTCAAAACAAACAGTACTTGAAAATGTTATGTGAAGCACAGAGTCTTTGGAGACAGCTAGTGCCCCGAAGTCTACTTTATACAAAAGAGATTAACACCATTATTCTATGTACAATCTCTCCAGCAAAACACTGTCGCCTATTTCTGTCAACAAGCAGTTTCTTTGCTTTGGCAGCTGAAGGAAATGTTGGTTGTGCAGGCAACAGAACCTTTATAAGTTACAGAACCAAATTTTAAAAATATTTTGGAAGGTAACTGCAGTTATGTGAAGTTAAATTATATTCATTAACTAAATATTTCTTTCAACAAGCCAAGGAGACTAATCATGTCTGCCATGTGTGACACACTCGTAATCCTTGTGTTCACTATTTTACAGTACACCTTTTGGAAAGGTGCACATCACACTGCTCCTTGCAGACATTCACCTCATTAAAAGGTCAGCAGCATGTATCCTACCCAGATAACATGTTTTCTAAGAGTGCATTTTCTTTCTGAGCAAAGTGGAGATGAGCAGGGTTCTTAATGAGAGTTTAAGAGACCATGAACTGTTGTATACCAAAGAAAAGAAGATGAAGACGCTCAGTAAAGGTTTGCTGTTTCTAGAAGCCAAAATAAAAAATGTGGAAAATTTGCAGGGAGTGGGAAAAAGAAGAAATACTACAGCATTTCACAGCATAACGAATCACAGAAGCCACATTTCTAAAGGAAGTGAGTTATAAAGTCATAGGCAACATGTGAAAGATTTATTTTATGTTAATAAATGTATAAGTGCTATTTTTCAAATCACTGAATTTAATTATTATATAATAAAGTATTATATTTTAAATAATATTTGACTGGTTTCCCCAGCAAATCATTAACACAAAAATAAAGGCTAAGAGATACATTCTTTAGTGAATATTGGGTTGTATTTAATTTTCTCATTTATGGCAAAAAAAAAAAAAAGCCAAATTTTGAATTTAGTAGCTGAATCAAAGTTTCAGCTATTCTCAGATTCTTTATCTGGATGAAAGGGTTGCATCATTGTTCACAGCTTCTGCTTGTAGCAGGTCAGATACCTTGCAGGAGCAGGGTGTTTGAACTGCCCTCACATACATGGCAGGGTGAAGGCAGGCCTTAGGGAAGAAGTGGACGTGTGTGCAGATCACTGTGTCAGGAGCCACTTTCCTCCTTGGTTACATGGCTGGGCATATATGTGTCCTGTGGAGGTGCCCGTGCCTCTGATGTTTGGAGTGCACAGGCTGTGCAAACAGTTTCTTATCATTTGACTTCATGCATGTGTGCTTGCATCATAAAAATGGATGCGATTTCTGTGGTTTGTGGTTATCTGTATTTTATGTGTGAGGAAGGCTGGCAACAAGAAACAAGACATTAGTCACAAAAAATCAGTCATTATGCCATCAGCTTATTTTGAATTTTCTAATTTATTGCTTATTTTCTAAGGACTGATGGGGAACAACTCCATGAAAATTGTCTCAGCACCTGTCCTGGTCACAGTTATAATAATCTTTCCCTATGTTATTTTTTACTATGGTAGTTTGCACTTTGTAATTACAAAGCACAGATCATTGAAACAAATTAATGTTAATCAGCAAGTCAGCATACAAAAATGTCAAGAATCAAGTCTCTCCTTGTATACTAAATGAAAATATTTCTTTCAGAATCTTGCTTTGATTATTCAGCTCTTTTAAGTTAGCAAACATTACTTAGTTGCTAAGCCACAGGGCGAAGTTCATTAGTATGTTAGCACAAATATTGGAAAAAGAGTACTAAACCAATATTAGATAGAGGACCTGTGCGGAGGCTGGAAGTAATGCAATGAGCATGACACCAGAACATTTTGAACGATTGTTCTCGGAGATTAAAACAATTTCTGTTTGCAAAAACACGCCCCACTCAGCAAGAAAAAGTACAAACCCTGAGGAAATCTGTTTTTCTGCTACTGAAGTCTGTAGGACTTTACTGAAAGTACAGTAGATATAATAGTCTTATGAATAACTTTGTGTGTGTTACTTATTTTAGATGTTGGCCAGATGTACTGATGTGGCTTTTTTTTTTTTTCTCTTTGTCTAATGGTGATCCTTAAAACTGATTTTCATTAGAATGTTCTTAGCCGTAGACTTAATAAGACATCTTATTTAAATAGTCTCTTTGGGAACCCAACTCAAAATCTTCACAAAACAGTTTTGGATTAATAGATATTTCAGGTTTAATGCATAAATGTGGTGGTTTAACACAGACCCTTTCTGAAAAGGCTGCTTGAAATTACAAGAAGTCACACTTACATGGAAATTTTTGATGTTTGGTTTATTATCTTCAGCAAATGAACTAACAGTTCATGCTTTTGCATTCTTCACAGATCTTCAGTACACTGAGAGAAGAAGAAGGAGCAGAAGACATTTTTGAGTATTTTCCTCATCTTCTGAGAAAACTCCCAACATTTGGTACAGACTGTGTATGCAACAGTGATGGCTTTTGTGTAAAACCATGTGTAACAGGTTCTTACTGCCAGTATCGTGCCACCTTACAGAGGACTGCTCTCCCTAACTACATAACTGGTGCTTTACTAGAAGCAACTACATCACTAGGAGCAAGAAGCGGTCTTTTAAATATCTTTGGAGGATCAACTGGAAGAACAATGCTTAAAGGTAATGAAGACTTAATTTTTTAAACCCTGCCCTCTTCAAGTATAGGGTGTATTGCAAAATATAAATGACTACATAATATTCTGTAGTTTATAAACTTACATCTGCAGTCAACAGATGAAAAAGTTTTTGATGTTTTCAAATATTTTCATTTGTCATTATTATGTGTCATAATGATTTGTTATGTTACTTTAATAAAGATGAGTGCAAAACTGAAAAGATTCTTTTTACAAAACAGACACCTTTTCAGAGTTTTTTTTTCTTTTTAGAAATATTTCTTTCTGCATCCAAAGTTAATGCCTAAGCAATTGCTGTTAGGGTGTTCCTTTGTATAATATTTCTCTTTTGAGAAGTGCTCCTGCTCATGAGCTGACTTGGTTCAGGACTTGAGAAGGGAGTATAAACTGTACTTGGTCGTTATTGTTATATAGCTAACCTGTAAGAGACAGAGATATGTACAGTACAGTGTCCTATCTTGGTAGGGTTTTTCCTTTTTATTTTGTTAGGGTTTTAATTATTCTGGAGAGATGAGTGCTTTAAAAAAATAAACATATATATTCCTGCGGCAGCTCTGGAAAGCAAGGTTAAAAGAACTGAGTTGTGTATTTGGTGGTGCAGTGTAATGGACCTTCTTCCCTCAGAGTGAGAGAAGGGAGGACAGGATTTTGGTGCTCCAGGCTTGATTGAGAAAGGATGATCTCTCAACTGAGTACAGCTGTCAGCCTTCCATGGGACATGTTCCTGCAATGCCTGAAAAGCCCAGCTGGTGACTGTCACTGTAGAGCTGCAGGCTCTTGAGTTCTGAAACTGGAACCAGCAGTAGTAATTTCTAGCTCAGGCTCACTGACATGCTAATATAGCTGTACCTTTTTATGGAGCCTGAGCTAGCGACTACGTGTGCATGTTCTGTGTACCAGCACACTTGGCACTAGTTTGTTGCACTTCAGTTGTTGGATTCTGAGCTCAAGAATGTGAGATCTTAAAGAAATGACCAAGATCTTGAATGTGATTTGCAATTCCATAGTCAACCTGTGCAGATAATAGAGATTTGACGTAATGTAGTGGTCTAGGTATGATTTACTGTAGTGGTCTCTGTTGAGGAAGCTTTAGGATATTGAAGTTTTCTGGATGTAGAAGGTTCATGTTCAGATATAACTCTAATTTTTCTCTTATAAAAATAAAGAAATCTAGTTTGTGCACCTTGGTGGATCACTAGCACACCAGTAGGAAGGAGAATGAGTTTTTTCTGGTAAGGAAAACACAAGCCATTTAGAAACATATAGCTGAGACCAATAACTTAAGTTCTGTCTGAAAGCACTAGAAAGCTTTTGCACAAGGGAAATAGAGTGGACAAAGTACTGAATTCCACATTTCATGATCTCTGAATTGCTCTTAGGGGGACCCCATGTACAGATTGCAGTATATCCAGCCTTGTGTCAACAATATGTATATGATAGCAGGATCTGTGTCAAGTAGATGTGTACCTTCCTCCACGTAAATTCATTCCTTAACTTTGCTACAAGTTAAGCTTCAGTACAGACATGAAACTGTGGGCACAACTTGGCAGTTGTCAGCTCTAGGCAGGGTAATTATTACTGCACTTGGAGTGAGTTTCAAGACAGTTCTTGAAAAGCTTCATAAGTGGAAGTGAATTTGTTTGTTAAACCAGTTTGTATCAGCCAGTCTTGAAAAGATCTTAAGGGCTGTTGGATTTATGTTTGGAGAACCTCTTCTGGACCAGACATCATTCCACTACTTTTCTTTCAATAAGTACGCCATTTCTGGAGATAAAGTTCAGCACTCTCTTGTACAATCTGTTTAAAGAGGAGCCCATTACTTTAGTGGGGAGTGTCCTTTATGATTTAAAAGGAAGAATTCTCAAAACCTTTATACACTCTATAGTTAGAGATTTTATGTAGCATTTCTCCTGGAAATACTGATCCTGTGAACAGAAAATCCCTAATGCTGGCATATCCTCCTGGTTTCAAGTCTCCCTAGCACTAAACACATCACAAAATTCTTCGCGTTCAGTCCTTCAAGAGTTATTTAGTGACCTATGCACTGAACCATACAGTCATAAGTGGTCTACCTCTAGGAAATACTGTTCTAAGGTTTTGTTCAGTAGCTAAGGACCCTGAGTGCTCTGAGTCCCCAGGGCTATGATGGTCTTGCGGGCAAACCAGCTGCCAGTGTTGTTAGTTCAGAGTAGGCTTCCAAACACCAGACCTCAGAAGCCAGAATTCCCAGTCACGTGTGGGACTGAGTCTTTAAAAACTCCTGTAGGGCCTGCTCTGTAGCAGACTCCTCTCCTGGGTCTGAGCAGTGAACTTGCAAGCCCTGCTCTCATATGGCTCTCGGAGCGGTCAGCCTCCCGACTGAGGAGCTGCAGCTCCGGTCCTGGTAGCACAGAAACAGTCTGAGAATGGACTCCCGGGAACCACAGATGCCTGGAGTTCCCACAGCTGGTTAGTGACATTCACATTCTTGTCAGCATCTTTGTTACTACAGAGGACATAATTTTCACGTATGAACACTGCACACATTTCAGCTGCACTATTTTAGCATCTCTGTATGTATCTCAGAATTTCTGGTTAGTGAGAAGTTTTGAGAGTGTCTTTCAATGAGATTTGGATTGAAACCAGATTTCTTCCCATAGAAAGGAAATCCTACTTCTCAGCCTGTTGTTTCTTGCAAATTGATTGTTACAGAAGTTTGTTCATTGTTGTGAATGGGCCAGAACTTTCCCTGGGATCATAGTTTTAGACTTGGTTATTCATGTGGTGTTGACATTTTTATGCGGAAAGTGAAAAAATGTTTGGATTCTGTTTTAATATTAAAGAAGGAACTTGTGAAAAAGTTTGTGCTTTGTATTTGACATCTGCATCAGATTGTTGGAAAGAAACTTGTACCCTTCCTTCCCTGCTCCCTGCCCTACACCCCTTATAGGGGTAACTTGTGTAGTTTTGTAATCTAAGGAAAACAAAATGGAAGAAAAAAGAGATGTCTGAGGATGGAGCAGACTGCAAACATTTTGTATCAATATTGTTTTCACTTTAGCATCTTTCAAAGCTGAACAAGTCTGATGCCATTTTTTAAAGTGATATAAATCAGACTACATCCTTGATCACTGTTGTTCATTTTCCAGAGAAAGCTCACTAGGAACTTATTAAATAGAGAACAGCAATTTTGGACCAAGAACAGAAGGAAACCAATTTGCCATTGACATGGAGACGCCATGTATTTATCTTAAGAAAACCTATTGCCCAGGATTCGGAGATCAGCATTTTTCTGTAATTAGATTTCGCCATCAGCAAAGATTGGGCAGCAAACAGGCCCTAAGCTGCCGTGGCTTTTCCCTCTTCCATTTCTTGTACCCTTTGCACAAGGCTTATTATTACAACATTGGGGAAATTCCAGGATCCAAGAAGTTGGGGCAGTTGTTTGACAGCTATATGTCAGCGTCACAGGCTTAACAAATTTAAGAGAACAAAATTAAGAGTGACATGGCAGAATCAAGTCTGAGATGGCAGAAAGGAGAAAGATTTGCGAGGACACTGTAGCCAAGCAGCACCTGGAACCGTCTGGAGCTGACTATAATGGTTATCTCTGTAAACTGGCAGAAGGGGAAGATCGCTGCAGTCAGTCTCCTGGACCTGTCACCACCTGATCAGGCCTGGTTGCAGTCAGGTTGGTCACAGCAAGAGCAGTAGGAGAAGGAATTAAAGGAGAATCCCTGTCAACATTAATTTAACAAAAACTTCATTTAGTCCAACATGTTTAATATATTGTAGGCACAAAGAATTAATCTGCCAGCATAGCCAGTCCTCTTTCTGGGTTCAGTAAGGTATGTTACTGCAAGATGAAAGGATACATAATCTATCTAGGCATTAGATTGAAGTAAACTAGTGTAACTAATGTAAATAAATGAAAAAATAGTATTTTCATCTGTAAAATTGCTCTTCTGGATGGAGCAGATATGATACTCATGGTGCAGGTCAATGATCCATACATGACTGTATGGATCTGGATATTCTAACCAGGGTATAGACCTAAGCAGTTAAGAAACAGAACTGAGTTTTGGGTGTTTTTGTATAGATTATGGTTCCAGTAATATTATATGGCAGTTTGATGATCCTTTGAGTAGTGTATCTGAATTTCTACTTACAGGAATATTTTCATTGGTACTTTATTGCTGGTGTTTCCCCCAGCAGAAAAAAGAATAAGGAAGGGAATGAAGAGTCTGTGGATGAAGGCTGAGAGAGCAGAAGTTTGTGCAATATTATATTAGTTTTAAAATGAAATTTCTTACTTTTTAATGAGAAGTAATTAGCCCTCAAAAAAACCAAATGAGATTCAAAGTGAAGATAGTTAATCCCTGAGCTACTTATTATTGTTTATTATTTTAAATGTCTGAACATTTGTTTGAATGGGCCTTGTAAAAGTAGTGTCCATGGGAACTTTTAAAGTGTAGAATGGAACTTTTTTGGTATGTTTATGTTAGCATGTCAGTCATAGAGAAAAAACCCAAGGACCTCAAGACAACTCAAGAGTCATCTCGAAAGATTCCCTTGAAGTTTTGTTTCTAGGAAACAAATTAGAAGAAAAATCAACTTTTATAGCATAATGCCATTGTATTTATATACAGGCACTTCTTGTTTTTTGTTCAATTCTCAGATATGCTGCACAGTTTTCTTTGTAGAATTGAGAACATTCTGATTTTTTTTCTGTAGTTTTTTAGAGATTTGCTTTTATAATTAGTGGAAAATTCCTTAGTATTGACACTATAATGATAAGAATTGTTTAGTCTGATGCTTTATTTTGTCTTTTTGCCCAGAGATCGTATTAATGAAATTGATATCTATAAATTTAATTTTTAAGTTCTGTACTGTATTCCCACAAAGGTCCTTGTATTATACTTAGCATGAATTCTTCAGAAATTTAAGTGTAGTAGTTTTCATCTGGGAGTTGGAAGCATCACTCAATTCTTCCAGTTGAGAAAGAACTTGCTGGTACTGTCAATGAAAAAATAATGATGTTTGGCCGTGTTACATGATTGTTCCTCCAGTAGAGTATCTTCAGACAAGACGTATATTCACCGAATAAATAAAGTGACTCTGAGTGTACTGCTCACATTCCAGTTCTGCACACACCACTCTTTCAGACTTCCTGGGGAAACGGAGAAAGGTTTCTTGTGGCAGTGTATTGTTTTTCAGTCTTGTGTGCTCTAGCAAATTTCATAACTAACTTCTCATGATGTAGTCCTGGTGCTTTTAAAGGTGGTGTAAACTGTGTGTAGACAAAGCTAAGTTTAGAATGAAGAAGTTATAAAAATGCCGGAGTATGATATTAACAGTTGCTCGGATCAAGGCAAAGTTTTGGTGTCTACTTAGTTTATGAATCATAGATGCAGTCTGAAAGCCTTTGCTGTCATCTTAAGTCCCCCTATTTGTAATTTCTTTAAGGTTAATCACAGTTCTGGAAAGCTCTGGGAGGTTTTCTTCTTTGCCTCTCAAGGAAACTTTTTTGGATTGTTGCCCAAGTCATAGCCCTTTATCCCATTAAAGCTAATGCTATTGCCTTTTATTAGTGACTCTAGTGCAGAGTGCATAATAGCTGTAAAGGTAGGGCATTTGCTAATAAAGAAACCCATGTTGTGGTTTTTGTAATGCTTCGCTGAAGTTTCCTAAAACAAAACTAAATCCGTTTATTACTTTTGGCCTGTTTAAATAACACTGATATAAATATAACTTGCACAAAAGCTTGGGTGTAGGCTAACTTATTTCTTAATATATTTCAAGACAAAACTCCAGCAGAATTTAAATTGCTCTAGTTTGTAACTCTGCTGTCAAAATCAAATGCTTTTGGTCTTCGCATGGTGTATGCTTGTCCTTAATTTCTAAACTTTCTTCCATTCAAATCCCAGTGTTTCAACTTTTATTCTGGGGAGAGGAGTAACCTGACCTCTCAGTGAGGCAGCCAAATGCATGTCTTCTTCATGGCTTACACAAGGCACGCCAGTTATGCATTTTGCCACAGTTTGTAGCTTTAAGCTGAGCAGCTGTTTCCTGACTGTTAGTTTAGACAAGTGCAGTGTGCAGACTTTTTGTCGTATTGGAAGTACCTGTTCTGTCATTTCAGGAGCAATCAAAGTTTCAATGGACGAAACATTTGCTGGTAAGATTTGCATTTCTGTGGCTCATGGTACTTGGTTCTGATTATATGTAGGTAGCTGAACAGTTTTGTTTCCAGACTTAGAAGTGGATTGGGTGGGTAAGGGTTCTAATCTAATGTTGGGTCTATAATGCCTGCATTTGATAACAGTGCTTTAAGGACACTTAAAACTGTTGCTAGGTGAAAAATGAAGGATTCAGTATAGACAAAAAGAAATAAAAAGCCCTCTCTGTCTTCAGTGTGTATTTTGTATTTCAACTTGTTCAAAATGGAATGCAATATGAATATCTACAAGTAATTTAGGTATACTTTGCATTTATTCATTTCACATTGCAACTATTTCGTATCAAATTATGATGTGGATCATTCCTGTTTTTCTTATTCTACAAAAATAAGTGACTTGCAAAAAACACTGTACAAAATATAAATGTGAGATACAAAGAAGTTTTAAAAAAGTACAAGCACCAGGTAATTTTTTTTTCCCCTGAAGTTTAAAAATTACTCAAATGTTACTATTTAGTAACATACTTTTGAAAGTAAATCCACTCCTGCTGTTTTTTTTTAGCAGGATTTTATTCCTGGATCTTCAGTACATAGCTTTTAACTTGTAGCCAGTTCATGTTTTGTGGATGCTTAAGGCCATTGTTTTTTTTTTCCCTTTCTGAATGGCAGAAGTGCATAGCAGCATATAAAGCAATGTGTTGCTACTAATTGGTCATAAAGAAACACCAATATTTACTTTCTTTTTTAAAAAACTGGCATGTGTAACTTCAATGAACATTCATAAGATTTTACCCTGTGAAAGGAATGTCTTTTATGTGCTAACCCTTCCATTTCCTTAATCTGGTTGTTAGCAAGAGGCTATGACATTCACCATTCAAGAAGATAGTATCCCATTGCAGCAGGAAGATTGTATTGGTTGTCAGCACCTGTATTTTCACTTCAGTGATTTAGAAAACACAGAAAAAAAGAAGGCCTTATACCAAGTGTGTCTGTATTTATTGCAAAATAATAGCAATTTTAATCCTTTTATTCAGACAGTAATAACCGAGTGGAGATACACCTAATACGATTACAAGAAATGGAGGGGAAACTATTTTAGTTAATTTCTGAAGCATTGAAATTATAATTTCAGCTCAGACCCTGCCTTTGACAGGCAGTTTTGTGATATTTTATTTAGTTTTGATTTGAGGTAAAACAGTGCAGACATTTTTTAGAAAATAAGCTGATGTGAGAATTTTTCTTAGTGCATAATTTATTTAACTTTTCTTTAAGGCAATTCATGTTGACATAGTTTTCTAATGTTTAAGTATTCACTTTGGAAATAGTTTTTATGCGTGATAATGCATTGCTGCATATTCTAATAATTCTAAAATAAGGAATTTTCCAGTGAGATCTACCATGTGAAAACTGAAAATAATTTGCCTTCAAAATATCCAACAATAAAAGAGGTAGAAATACAGTTTGATGCTAAAAGCACCTTTAATTGCTTCCTGTGATTTCATGCACATCTTCTGCTTTCTTTATAAAGTGTTCAGTTCTTATAGAAAGGGAATAGATCTGATGTTGCTGCATTAGTTCTATCCTGCCACCCCACCCCACCCCTCCCCAATTCAATTTCTCTTTCCTCTGATATTCTGGAGTAAATTACAGATACATACCTTTTGATTTAACCATATGGTGTCTCCTGAAAGCATTTTTTGGGGAAGGGTGGGGGGTGGGAGGAGGACAAGAAAAGCTGTAGTTTTGAATGCCCTTTAATATGTTACTACTAGATTTGGAGAAGATTTATTCTGAAGGTGTTCAATTGTATTTGCACTTTCAGAATTAAATTGCAAAGCTCTGCAGTGAAATGGAACAAAAAATTCTCAAACATGTGGGGTAGTTACTGAAGTATCATAAATATGTGTGACCTTTTCTAAAAATTCTTCTAAGATTTTTTTTTTTTTTTTCTGGGGGGAAGGGTACGGGAAATCAGCTATACCTGAAGCCATTGAACTACATGTTTGGGGTGTTTTTTCCTACTACGCTTTGGTTTTGTAGAATACTTGTAGGTAATAGTAACATTTTCTACTGCTCCAGCTATGGATCTGCGGCCACTGGAACCATATTGAGACTTCTGCAAATTTCAGAAGGCAAAATGTGCCAAATGTTCACGTTTATTTTCATGTACCCAACTATCTTGAGCTGTACAAGGTCATAGTAGAATTCGTAGGTTAAAGACTTGATATTTCAGAAATCTTTAAAACACCATTTTTATCAGTGAATAAATTAAACACAAATAATGTTAACAAAAACCACAGTAAACCATTATGGCATTAATAATTCAAGCTAATAAACCAGTACAGTAACTAATTTGAACTAAAAAAGATGGGAAAAATAAAAATAGTTAGTGTGGTCAGCAAGAATGCTTTTGCTGTATTTGCTGAGGGGAGTTACATTACAGTAATTAATTCTGGTTTTGTGTCAGAGTAGGCATTTTCTTGACTGAGAAAATATAATTAATATTTTATGAACTTAGTTATAGTGTCATTTGTTGAACCACCATGAAATAGTTTTGTTAATACATAAGTTTGATAGTTCTGGCTGTCTTTAGGATGGCATAGGATTTTGCATGCAAGCTTAGTGTTTGGGAGGAAAAAACTTCAGGAATTTTCAATAACCATATATAGAATTAATTACTTTTAAAAAGACAACAGGGAAAAACTAAATATATTTAAAATTCTTGTGTGCAGAGATACAGTTATGAACTGTGTCTATAACAAGGATTTGTATTTGCTTCCAAGTAACTTGGGGGGCAGCAGGGGAGCAAAGGAAACAGCCAAGCCTTCATCCCCCAACCCCAAACTTCTTTCAAACATTAAGAGGAAAAACATCTTGGTTTGTCCATGTTGAATTTTATGAGTTAAAAAATAAATGTAGATTAGCTTCAGAGTTGATCCTTTTTATTTTGATAATACTATTTTTGCAAAAGCTATCAACTTGATTGGACAAAATATTTGGGTAAGCTTGATGTAAATTCATAACTATTTTAGTCACACAAATATGAAATAAATTCATCTAAAATTTTGTGCAGAGCTTCAGTGTTTATGCTCACTTTTGCAAAATATTATCTTAAGAAAAATTCTTTTTATGTATACAAGTTTTTTATAGAACATAATGGCTTTCTTTTGTGTTTTTCATGCCCTGTGAAAAAGCATGAAAATGATAGTTCTACATTTACATTTTATTTGACTTAGAGCAGACTTTTGCAGACTAACTTCCTGCGTATTTCATTTCTGTCTTTGATACGATTGAAAGTTGAAGAGCTTCAAGCATGTTGAATGTAGCAAATAAAACAAACCCCCAATATTTGCATAGCTTGGAAATTAGTTTTTATTTATTTCTTTTTTTAAAAAAAAAGATCTTACAGGAAAGAGAGTCTGAGAGGCAAAAAAAATAATTAAAAAAAATGGATGATGGTACATTAAATTTTAAGACAGGAGGACAATAAGAGCATGATGTTTGCAAAAGTAAGACAGCTCGTAGAATTGCAAAGCCTAATGGCAATGGAGACTTCTAGCTATAGCCTGGCATCCTTTTAAGATGTCATTTACTTCAACCCAGTTGTCTCTGTTTTAAGCTCAGTAGTTGAAAGGCAGCAGTGCTAATGTAAGCCTTAAGAGGATGCCTTAGAATTATCACCCACATGCAGAGCTCTTTCCAAGTGGTCAATGTTGCTTGCAGTCAGAGGGGGTGACTTATTTCTACTTTGAGTTTGTCATCAAGGTCCAACTGTATTTGTTATGCCTTTTTTCTGATTGATTAGTCTTTAAAGGCTAGCTTATTACCCCTGTTAAACATGCTTACATATCTACTACTGTCAAACCACCTCTCAGTCCTCACTTCATTGAACTGAATTTACACATTTCTGATCTAAATCTCTTCCTCCAGGTCTCACTATTCAAGCCTGAGCAATTGCATAACTCTCTTCTGCACACTCTATGGCTTGTCTGTGTCTGTAAAAGCTAGTGTATTGTTGGTATCATTGGTGAGTTATGTGGGAGGGCCTTTATTGCCACATCTCCCTCCTATAAACACATTTGGGTTTAGTGGCCGTTCTAATTTTTTCTGAGCCATTGCTGTTAGGAAAGCAGAACTCCATTCCATACACAGGATCTGAACTGCATGTCTAGCATGCTTCTTCTTTCCAGTAGATCAAACCTTTATACACTAATGCAACTACTTTTTGCTTTACTATTGAAGTGATACTTAATGATTTACAAGGTAAAATACTGAACTGCCTCATAACATTACTGGAATCATTTGGTTTGAAGGGGACTGTGCCAGTCATTTAGTCCCAACCCTGCTCAAAGCAAGGCTCATGTATTTTATTTTCTGATTTGTTTTGATTTCTTACTGCGTGAACAATATTGTTGATGGAGTTGGCCCTAACTGCATTTTACATCTCAAACCAGTGTACAGGTAGCAGTGGCACCACAAGGAATGGAAGAAAGAGAACTGTTAATTTTTAGTATATACTTTCAGAGGAGGAATTAGTTGCATTTGAAGTCTTCAGATTAAAGGAGATACCTTAAAATCTAAGGAAGTCATCTCAGAAGGTACCAATTTTGAGGGGCATTTGGATAGCAAAGTCATTAATTTTGAAAGTTTCATGTTAGAAAAGGACCTCCAACATTTTCTAGTATAATCAGCTAAAGCTAATGACAAAGACACAATTCATTGAAAAGTCTTGTGACTGTTTAGAAGAGCTTTTGTGTAGTAAGTGTTTTAATCCTGTAAAAGCCAAATGGAATAAATACTTTCATTTTTACAAGATAACTAGTAACAACAGTATAATATGTGTAGCTATGCTCGGTTTGCTTGAACACAGTTCTTGTGTAAATGTACCTTTGATTTAGCTTACGCTGATTTTCAACTGAAATGAACTAAACAAGAACAACTATAGAAAATAATTGCTTGTAGCAGAATTTAGTTTAGCAGAACTACAGCAGTTCACTAGGGAGGCTGTAAAAAAGCTTAATGGGTAAATAAGTATTTAAAGCATTTATATTTGAGGTAGGAAGAAGGAGTGATATTGAGGCAAGTTGTAGATGTTGAAATCTCTACTGTGAAGTTAAAGTTGATTTAATGGTTTGTGTAGACTATTGTTTTGTTTCTTTCAGTTTTCAGACACGTGCTTGCCCTGTTCTCTGCAGTCTGCTGTATTCCTCTAATCTCTCTATGGCTTAAACTCCTGAGTCATTCAACAGATTTTGGTTCGAAGGCTAAATCAGGCAGGCTCCTCTACTCTGTAATTTAAATACACCTGAAGGAAAGAAAGCAAATCTTTTCAGCTTTGACTTCTTGGCAGTTCTCATTATTGTGTTGATATTCATTAAGCTACATAATATTTCGCTTGTCTCAGGACTATAGATTCTTTCTTGGAAAGAACAGTTTTATTAAGCATACCAGCATTTCCACTGAGATTGGATGCATGGTGTAGAACAGCTTTTGAGGGCATCAGTGAATTTCAGCATGAAGCTTACTAGGTTATTTTTTGTGTTTTACATGTATGCTGAGAGCTTTAGCTGTCTACGGAATACAAATAATTATTCCACAAATAGAGAAATCCTTTTGAGCAGTTATATAATCACAGAGAATAATATATTTTCTTCATGTTTGATGTGTTTCCATATGTAGACTTCTTGGCTATACTGCCGAGAAAAGTATTTGGTTTGGTGAATGCTCTTTCTGTCATAGTTGGACATGTTGAATATGAGAATCTGTTAATAAAGCATGTATGCAAATTTTGCCTTTGACCCTACAGGTAACTAGCTCAGTGAGTTACATGTTAAACTTCTAAACTGCTTCTCTTATGTAACTTTACAACCCCAGTAAATTCTGTGTTGCCCTCAGTAAATTCAGTGGATACCTGGTAGCTCAATAGGCCATGTCTGTACTGTGCAGCAGTTGTGGCTCTCACTGGAGTGGTAAGATAGCTCAAGATGGATATGTCCTTCAGTCATTGATGTAGCCACTTGCATTTGATGTATGTCAGTGAAAGGGCTTTGATCATATCAACCCTGGTTTTGCTGATTTTTTTCCTTTTAAAATGCCTTCCAGCATCATTTAAACTGGGCTCCTGGTGCAGCCTTTTGTGATTCCAGAAACCTTGCTAAAAATAGCTGGCTAGTAGCAATACTCCATTAGAAGAAACACTGAAATATAAACCAAACATGACAGTATGATGCAAAGTTACAAAATCATGTTAACCCTGTAGAAGACTAATACATGAATTTCCTTTAGTTTCCTATCATCTTCCTCATGCGAAAAACTGAACTTTTTAAGGATGCCTGCTGTGAACCCTTTTGAAAGCTTTCTGGTAATTGGTGTAATTAGATGTTTCATCCAAGATACCTTTAAAATTATATTTGAAAATGACATTCTAAAATGAAGAATAGCTTCTTTCATTTAATTTCATAAAATCATTCTGCAGTTATTTTTCTTTACTCAGTAAATATTGCTATGGTAGTTGCTCTTTACCAAATAGGTATTGTACAGCACTGGAAACTTACATTTTAATTTCACTCTGGAAAAAAAGTGAGACTTGGGGTAATTAAGATTACCCCTGAAAAAATAGACTGCTGTGATTCTAGGCAGAGAGATTGGTTATAGGTTTTCCAAGTTACAGGGGGAAGTGGTCTGCACAAGAGAAGAGCTGAATTAGCTCCCTTCTGAAAAAACACTACAGCAGAAATTTCATTTTACTCCTTTGTAGTTACAGGCTTTCCTTTTCCCAGGCTGGTTTCCTGGGTTATAGTTTAACCGACCATGAAAAATTTTTATTTTCTTAGTAATTTCTTAGTCTGGATGAATTAAAAAAGATACACTAATCCACCACAAAATAAACAATAAACATATATTAGAAAAGCCTGTGCTTTTCCTGTACTGGTCATTTTTGCATGTTGTGTATTGTAGTTTTATACCTGAGATCCTCTCCAGGTGTCCTCGGCCACCTGCACTGGCAGACATTCTTATGGCTTTCCATCAGGTAGTGTGTATCTCCAGCTGCTTGTTTCTTTGGTATTGCAGAATGTATGTGGAAGAAACATGTTACATTACTGGGATATTTTACAATTTTTATTTTAAAGTATTTATTAAGTAACAAACTTTTTGACTTGAGAGCACTTGTAGAACTTAGCCCATGATATTGTATTTTTCAGAGAAAGAGTAAAACCCATTCTAGTTGTCTTCACTTAATATCCTTTTTTGTTGTTTTTGTGATTCCTCTTCATCACAACCAGTTGATGTTGAAGACGTTTATCAGTAGTTAAAAATAATTTTTAAGCTAAAGTACCTTTTACACTGGCTACAAGTACAGTCTTTTAAAGCATATATACTTAGTGACACTATGCCTATATAGTCCTATAAATGCCTATACAATCCAAGATAGTCCACATTTAACTCCAAGAAAAAAAATTGGTGATATATACAAGGGTATAGTTTAAAATAGTTCAGTTGGAAGGGATCTACAATGCCCGTCTAGTCCAAGTGCAATAGTTAGCTTTAATTTCTTTTAATCCAAGTTAAACAGATTGTACCTGTGTTTATCTAGGAATATATTGTAAGGATTACAGCAAGGACATGGGCTCTGATTTTATCTCTGTGTTTTTGTGCACTCTAAATAGACAATATTTTCATGCAGAAACCAAACCTGTAGTACAACAGCTCTGGGTGTGTGGGGGTAGAGATAGCTGACCACCATGGCTGCGCACTGTAAAGCATGTGGAAAGAGCTATGCATCTGTTGCACAGCATTCCCAGTGAATATTGTGGCTGCAGCTATGTTACTGGTTGAGTCGTTGTCAGTTAATCTTGTGTTCGTTTTCACATCTTAAAAATCCCCCTCTGTTTTTGACCAGTTCCAGTGTCTTAATCTTAAAATATATCTAGTGAATAGTATGTCTGAAAATACTTGCATGCTATTTCTGTAATAATGAAGTGAAAGTGCTAAATGGTTGTGATTTAAGAGTATTATCTTTGTCCTTCACACTGTTGTGAAACCCATCAGTTTATTTCCAGTTCATTATTCTTTTCCATTTTCAGCAGAGCTTTTTTAAACATTTGTGTCCTTGGTTCATTCATTTATTCTTGTATGAGTGAGTCTTTTCACATTTTCCTCTACATAGTGAATTTTGAACTTGAAGGTAGAATTACTGCACAAAGAAAGAACTATTTCCTTATAGCAATACAGAATTCACTGTTACTAACTCTTTGTTCTTATTAACTCTTTGTTAAATGGCTTTATAAATTCTGGTACTTTCTATAAAAGCACTTTGAAAGGCCACAGTGCTCTTGCTAGGTTCTTCCTATATTCCTGTTATTTCAGTACTTTCTAGTTTTTTCTGGGATTTCATTTGATGCTATAATTGCAAAAGATAAAAGGAGCCCGCAGTTCAGTCTGGTTTTCAAAATGGAACCTTTTGCCATTTCCTAAAACAAGAAGTGATTTTACGAGTAAGTGGTTGTTGTTAGAAGCACTCCATATCCTTCTGTTTGCTGAATTCCACTATGTCAGTCAGTTCATGAGTCAGGATTTTCTTGTGTGTAATTGTAATTTAATTCAATTGTACCTCAACATGATTGCTGCCTTTTTAAAAAAATCTTCTCCAGAGGTTCATAACTCTACTCAACAATGAAATCTCAGCCTTAGTAGAAGTATTTCTTGTAGTTCCATAGTCATCTATTTCCAGCAAAATTCTGTTCTGCAGGCAATTTCTATCTTGTTATTTTTTCCTTTGTACTGTTGAAATGATCTTTTCACATGGCCTATTGTGATGACTTGCTGCTGCTCCACCAGAGAAGATTACCTTCTCCAATGTCTTGCTATCACCATGATCAATTAAACTCAAGGCAGGTATTCTCAAACTAGCTGGGGAGTTTGCTGTTTCTGTTCCAAAAATAAAAAAGATCTTGTGCCCCAAGAGTGCGGCTGTAACATTATGTGGTCTAATAAAGGATTATTTTACAGACCCCAGGCTAAATTAATCTTCTTTCCTTCAAGACATCACCTGGGAATCTTCCTTTTCTCAGAGTATTATCTTCTGCTTATTGATGCTCAGGCCATACTGAACCTTGAAGCTGCAGAGCTACCCTGCTAATAGTAGCTCATATTGCTGGAGTTGGGGATATGGAGGGAGAGCAGATGTGTCTTCTGATTCTTTGATTACACAACTCGTAAGCAAATTTGAAGAAGAAATGGGATCTATTAATTTCAGTGGTGTTCATTAATTTCATGTTCCGTAGCAAGCTTCCCGCTCTTTGATACTGGAGTGAATTGTTTTCAGTCAAAATTGTTAACAGTGAATTTGTGTTTGTTAAGAGAGAGAAATATTTTTAATTGTACAGAAGAAGAACAGGAAATTAACAAAAGCTCGTTGGTTAGGTTATAATGGTATTAGCATATGTCACATCCAGACGACAGCAAGACAATGCTATCCCAGATATACTGGTTTGCGTCTGAAGCTGGTGTTTAATTAAACTGTCATAAGTTACATATGTGTCTTCTGTTTGGGAGAGTTTTTATTGTATTTTCTTAGGCAGAGCTCTTCTGCATTATATATATATTGACATTTATAGAATCAGAATAGTTAGGGTTGGAAAGGACCTTAAGATCATCTAGTTCCAACCCCCGTGCCATGGGCGGGGACACCTCACACTAAACCATGTAATCCAAACTTCTATCCAGCCCGGCCTTGAACACCACCAGAGAGGAAGCATTTACAGCCTCTCTGGGCAACCCATTCCAGTGCCTCACCACTCTTACAGTAAAGAGCTTCTTCCTCATATCTAACCTAAGTATCCTCTGTTTAAGTTTTAACCCATTACCCCTTGTCCTATCACTACAGTCCCTGATGAAGAGTCCTTCCCCAGCATCCTTGTAATCCTTCAGATATTGGAAGGCTGCTATGAGGTCTCCACGCAGCCTTCTCTTCTCCAGGCTGAACAGCCCCAACTTTCACCTGTGTCTCTTTTTTGATTTTTTTTTTTACATAGTTTTATTTTCTCACCATAATCCGTATGTCTTTAAAGCACACAAGCAGTCTGTAACATGTCATGTTAAAAAGGCTTCTATTAAATCCATTGATTACCTTTTAAAACCATCTGAGAAAATCCTCTAAAATTTTTTGTGTAATTTCAGTCACAGTAGTATAATTTAATGGAAGCAAAGTCTGTTACCAAAATCACAGCTGAGTTATAGATGTTGTAAAAGCTCGAATAATCATTTTTATTCTTACCACTATTGAAATCTGTTTTCTGCTTTAGAAACACAGTTTGTTGTAACCACAGGATCTTCCCCCAGTAGTTTTCTAGAGAGTAAGCACTTTTTGTAGGGATTAATTTCACTTTACTGATTTAAAAACTGCTGGGTTTTGAATGTATGGTGAAAATACCTTTTTTTTACCCTCAAAGTATAGAAAGAAAAGCAAATAAGAAATAGAACTAAGACACAAATACAAATACACAAAAAATAATATAAATACAGTTATCTCATTTGTCAATTCACTGAATTTTGCTTAAAGTCAATTTTTATCTTTTTGGCTGGTTTACTCTTTAGAGATTGTGCTCATTTAAAAAAAAAATAGAGTGGCTTTTCCCTGGCACATTCCTACAAGTATCAAATGTAAGAGCTGTTGTGTTTGAGTTGGGATGGAAGTAATTCTGCGCCACTGTCCTTACTTGGTCACAATTCACATGGAAAGTGATGCGATTTTATCAAAGTACACATTGCATGGTTGGCAATTTTACGCAGGATTAGCACTTTTGACATTGGTGTGATTACAGTCAGGGCTCTATTTATTTTTCTTCTGTCTTTGTATGAATTCCACTTTTACTTTGCTCAAGCCCAATCCTAAATTTCTGCTTATGGCTGCAGCCCAACATTTATATCAAATTGTGTAGTAATAAATTATCTATGTGCATGATGAAATAAAATTTAATAAATAAGCTCCTTTTAATTTTAGCTTTACAAGAAATATGTTAAATGTACACATAATTTTGCTTTTATTGTTAGGACCAATCACATGTCATAATTACTGCTTTTAGTAGAATATTTAAATGTGAAAAAATCTATTTCTAATTGCAGCTAATTAACACTAGAGTTCTAGCCGTATTTTTCATGGGTATATTTACAAACATTTCTTTGTGGTTTTCTCTAAAATGAACTCCTTGGTTTTCATATTAAAAAAATACTGAATCAATCCCTCTTTAATGGAGCTAACATGAACATAATATGGTTTCATAGATAAAAACACTAGGAAAAAAAACAAGCTTTTCAAGAGCATCTTGAAACTTTTTTGTATATATATACAAAAATGCACGAACTGTTTTTACATACTCACACACTTGAATTTTACTTTTTCAGCATAGCTTTTAAAGAGCCTGTACATATGCAACATGTATGTCTATTCTGTTTTATAGCAATAAAAGCTGAGTCAATTCGATAGAAGAGCTCGTTATTGAACATTTTAGAAAGTTTTAACAGAAACCACGAGTAATTCTTGAGACTTCTTTATAGAGTTTATGATAAGCCTAGGCTGAGTAACATCCTGAAGAAGGCATTTTGCACTTTTCTCCCATTCTTAAGTAGATAACTCTTTTGTTAGAGAAGATGAATCTTTTCTTTCCCATGTGTATCAGCAATGATTAAGTCAACACATGAGTCCTTTTTTTAAAGCAAGGCAGAGGTTATCTTGTTTTGATTAATAATCTTTCAAATAGCAAGCACTGCTTTTATCTGCTTCAGCAGTTTATCAAAACAGTAAAGCAAAGCTATCAATTCCAGCTTTAGACAACTTGCAAATGAATAGTCAGGGTCCTCATTTTCTGCTCTTAGTTTTAGCATTAACTTGGTGTGGTAGAGCAGAAAGAATAATACCGTTTACTGCAGCAGCGCTAATTTTAGAGAGAAAGAAACAGGAGTTGACTTGTGCAGAGTGTAAACCATGGAGGGTGGTGAAGCTGAGAACTAGGATCCTGGATTTAAGTGCTAAAACACAGGGGACTGGAATGAGGAAAGAAAAAATTGGAATCTGGAGAGGTGAAATCCATCAACAACCAAGACATGGATTATGCATGGAAGAAATATTTATAGGTATAGAAATAGTCAACCGAGATAAGTTATATTTCCACTTCTTTAACATTTATATTCATAATTTAGCCATATATATATTATATGTATACATATATACATAAAGGCTTTGAGCCTCTATAATTCTGTTTGGCCTGTTCACCTCTCCTTGGATATCAGCTGCACTCTTGCTGTGGCAGCCTGTTCCCTGGACCCTTACATTAAAGATGCAGAACTTGTTGAGTTCTTTCAATTTAATGGAGAACTGAGAAATGCTAGTTTGAAATTAGGCTTTTTGAATCAAAAGTTTTTATTTCTAATCCTTTTCCAAAACCAGCAATACCAGTGGCTGATCTTGTTTAGCCTGTGGCTTGAATCACCTTGGTTTAGGTTCCATGAAAAAACTTTCTGACAGCTATAATTTTTCTGTTAGAATGAAGCTGGCTTGTGAAGCCTTTGTTATAGATGATGATGGTTTCATTAAGTGTGGTTTCATTAAGTGTAGTTTCATTAATGTCTTTCAAAATCCCTGCTTTAGCAGGGGTTCAAATGGGGAGATTCCTGGTAGTTTTTGGAAGTCTGGAGCGCTGTGGAGCTACTTTCATACCTTTGGTCATTTCAGTATGTTGAGGCTTGTTCTTAGATGTGAGAGGTTGTATTATATAGAGCCTGAAGGATGACTACACTTAGGCAAGGTAGAGTGCAACAGGATCGTGCAGTAAGATCTAGTCTGTTGCACATTCAGTGTTCACCTTTGGTAGGTTTTGAAGTCTGAGCAAATCTGGAGTTCCGGTACAATGTGGAATGTAATTCTGTCAACAGTGTCAGTGTGGGCTGTTTTGGTAGCTGATATTGTACTGAAGAAGGTGAATTACTGAAAGTGCTCCTCTAAATCTCATCAGCAAGCCTCACATCAGGGAACAGCTCATCTTCACTCACGTTATCTCTCTTCCATCAGCAACTATGTGACTGAGCACTCCCTACAGAGCTACACCTTGCTTTCATATTACACTGATACAAGGTGTTTATAACTGTAGTTACCAAATAATGTTGGATTTGCACCAGTATTTCTGCAGCATTGCATTGTTCATACTGCTTGCTGCCTTGTCTCCTGTGTTACGTGATCTCTGCAGCAGAGCCATGATCCGAGCCGCCTAGTTCAATTGTCCTTTCTTGACATCAGTCCTCTCCAGAGTTCAGATGCTGTGACAGCTACAGCTTGTTAGAAATAGGAATGTGTTAGTTGCCTTCGGGGAGCACATCTTCTTGGTGCAGTGTCATGTGAAAAGCATCCACTTTGTTGTGCTCCAAGGCTGTAAACTGAAGCACAGTAAGTTAGGATGCCTTAGAGGTTCACTTCAAGAGTGCGTTTGAGATCCAGAATAAATTGCACGACCTGTACTCCCTCATTTTCAGCAGTGAGGCTGGTACAGGATGTACTTTTCTGCCTTCTGGCTGGCAGGGTGCCTTATATTTCACAGGAAAGGTCTTGAGTGAGAAGAGCTGTCATGCATAGGGGGTCAGTGAGGCACTGTGACTTCTAGGGAGCAGATGGGTGGTCGCAGATATTTGTGTCATGCCTTTCATATCCTTCTGAGAGAATGCTGGTGGTGACAGTGGCAGTTTTCCATACACGCAAAGCACTATGCAAATATATGCTCCCTGTAGTATAAAATGATCACTATATTTTGCATTTTTTCTATTTTAGCATAAGCTTATGTTGTGGTGCTACATCAGAAACAGTCCAAGTGAGCTTTTCCTAGTGAAACCTTTCAGAATTGCTTTGCACAGATCTAAGTAGAAAACAGAATTGGAGTTTCATATAGAATCAAAGCAAACAAGACTGAAAGGAAGACCAGAAGCTCACTGTGCTTCACCTGCTGCCCAAACCAGGATCAACATGTCAACACGGTGTTCTTAACTGTCTTTTTCCCCCACAATCTTTCTTGATCTTGACAGAGTTTTCTTCATATTGGCACATACTGTACAGCACTACTTCAGTATCCGTTAAGCAGAGTTCCTCACTATGTAACCAAGTTATTGCTTGCTGCAAATTAAGTCCATCACTTTTCCCCTCACTAGTCTAGGTACAGACATAGTTACTCATTTGTTGTTTCAGAAGCTTTTTATGTATTTGAAAATTTCCTAACAGGTTCTGTAAGCCCTAAAGCTTTATTTGGGGCTGCTATAGTTTATCTTTTTACGTTTAGTAAAATATATTAAGAAAAGACAGTTTTCTGTCTTTTTAATTTTGTACTGATTGATAATAGTCTGCATAAAATGAATAACAAGCGAAACCTCATGTAGTATATTTTATGTTTATTATAAAAGAATTAATTGTAATAAGTTATTATGAATTTGTTTGTTGTTTGGGTTTATTGATAGAAAAAAAAGGAAGTTAAAGATAGATCCCGAGTATACCTCAATTATATGCAAAAGATCTCTGATGATATTTTGTACACCAGTACAAAAAATAAACCCCTTGTCCTGGGAAGGAAGAAGAGTACAGAACATGATACTATGGCTGTTTGTGCATTTAAGCAATTCTTGAAAAATTGTTCAAAGAATTCAGTCTAAACTTATCTAGTCAGAAGACTCGTACTCACTGTTTTGGAATCATGGTGTTGATGTTTCAGGCTTCCCACATGTCTTACAAAGCTGGGCTTCTTCCTTCTTAGGAAAAGTTTTTTTTTCAAGGACATCACTGCTAGGATATTATAAAACTACCGTTAATGTTTGGTGATAACGGATAAAACATGCATACTCCCAAATACATGTATTTTCCCAGGGGAATGAAAAATGCTTTGTAACTTTGGACATTCAGTTTCATAATGCAGTGAGCACAGATAAATTGTATCGTGTACCAAGAGGAATATGAAAAAAAATGCTGACTTATATGAGGTTTAAATGACCATTATACATTATTTGTTGTGGCAGTACAGTCCCCATGCCCTAGGCAAGGCCTCAAATCCATTTGTACTGTGGGCTTGAATCTAGAAGCAAAACCAAGCTGCACCCTGCCTAGATGATCCTTTTGTTTGAAGCTTTGACAAGACTGACATTGACTGAAGCAAACATTTGGAAAAGTCAGGAAGCAAGCATGTTTTGGCAAGTAGCTTAACAATCTCAGAAGCTCCAGTTACCAGCTATGTTAGCTAATATCCTATATTAGAGATATGCAGAATGACCCTGACTGAAGGAACATATTAGGCTGTTTAAATATAAAGCAGTTAGGATATAGTGTACTGCTGAATAAATGTACAGTTTAACAGAACAAAACAACAAGTTGTCTTGCTTCTGCATTGTCCACTGCTCAGCCCGAGAGTTAAGGCAAAAACCTAGTATTTTTTTATTTTTGCTTTAGAACGTCAAGCGTGTGCATCTATGGCTGGCTCCAGCGTCCTTCCCTCCAACGTGGCTGGTATCAGCAAAGAGCTGATCGAACTGCAGCACCTCATCCAGTTCCCAGAGGAGGTTGCCAGCATGCTGACCGAGCAGGAGCAGGAGCTCTACCGTAAAGTCTTACCCATTGACTACCTCTGCTTCTTAACCAGGGATTTGGGTAACGCTGAGTGTCAAAGCAAGCTGCCGTCTATTAAAGCTTCCATATCTGCTTCTATTCTTTCTTCCCCCAACGGTGAACATAATGCGGTAGAAGATCTGGTGACAAGATTTAATGAGGTAAGACAGAACTTTGAAATTACTTTTTATAAAGGTTATTATCTGATTTGTGGGTTGGTTATTTCCTTTGTCTCTCAGAGATGAATTTTACTGTCATGACAGATTTTTAAAACATAAGTTAAGATGAAGAGGGGGTTTTAGCTAAATAACTTCCACTGAATTTAATAGGAGTTATATGACCTAATGCTCAGTGAGTTTGGAAAACTGCAGCTAAAGTTTTTCTTGCACGTTGTAAAGTAAACAGGGGAAAAAAAAATGACAGGCTTGTGGTTCTTTGTATTTATGCTGACACTATGGGGTATACTTTCAGTCAGTTTATTATTTTGTTCAAGAGCTGGAGTCTTATTTATTTGTTTTGGATTTTAGTAGACTAAGCATGATTTTAGGAGTCAGCATGGAAGTATTATAAACTAGATGTTTCTGTATAACTAATCTGCTTTATTTATTTATTTACTTAATCACCCAGTGTGTCTAGAATGTTGTTGCGCAATGAAGCTTCACTTGGCATGACACATTTTCATTTTACTTTAGTAAGGCGATCTTCTGATGAGTTTCATAGAAAATCAATAAAGCCTTGAGAAAACTGAAAAAAAAAAACCCCACCAAACACCCCAAAACCCCAACCCAAAACAAAACAAAAGCACCCCTAAATAAAAACTTAGGTTTTAGCTGGAACAATTTCTTTCTCTCCTCTTTGTGTGAATCATACATAATGTTAGCAGTTCCTAGGTTCATAAAAGTGGAATAAAATTAAGGTAACCTTGACTTATGCTCTTTTAGTTTGTCATTCATTGCATTCTTATGCTTTAGTAAGAGATAAAATTTGTGCAAGTATCAAAATGGCAGCACACAATTAAGTACATATAGCAGAGCATGTATTAAACCTCAGTGAACTTCCTGCTTCCTGGGCAGATAAGAGTCAGTGACTTGAGTATTTAGCCTGTTTTGAAGGATTCCTGTTTCTTGCATGTTATTTAGATTTAGGAACTAAAATAGTGTAAATATGTGGACCTCTCTCACGTAATTCTATTATGGGAGCATAAATAAAAGTTGCAACTAAAAGTTAGTTTTCAAACAGAGCCTAAAAATTACTTAAATCAGCTTTAGTATTTAGGGAAATATTGTGCATGGTGCATAGTTGGAGAGGAATCTATCTGCTGACCCAGTGAGGATCCTCCTTCCTGTGGTGTTTCCTCTTACAGTGATCGCCCTAGGAGGGGCAGTGAGAAAAAGGTGAAGAGGTCAAGCTCAAGTTTGACTTGATGAGGTACAATGTCAAAGCAGTGTGTTAAGATATTCTGCAGTTAGCTGTACAAATCAGGTTGATCGTCTTGTGTTCTGATGCTGAACAGTCACAGGATTGAAAAGCAAGTATGTGGTGAAGAAGTCTTAACAGAAATGATTGAGGCTGTTCCATATCAATGGGAATTCTAACATTAATGTTGCCTCTTGGTGAAATAGTCAAGATTATCTCTTAAGGTTAGCATTTTGTAGCTTTGCAATTATTGTAGTCTAGCATAACTTGTTTGGTAATGCTACATGGTAATTTTTCATTCAATTTGAATTAATTCCTATCTGGTGCATAGATTATATGCTACTTAGTGCAGTGGATTACTTTAAGTATAATCTGGAATAATTTTGTTTAAACATAGATGTTCTATGTTTAAATGGAGTTATTGTACAATATTAACTGCTTGTAACAAATCACTATTTTGCTATCTGCTTTATCTTCTGGTGGAGTATATCAGTTACCATGGACAATCACAAGCGTGAACTTTCAAAATGTCTTTGTTTATAAATGGCAAGAAAATTCTTGTGCAAAGAGTCATGCTTTTGTTGGCAAAAGTCAGTGAACACTTGCTAATATTTTTTGGCATTGCCTATAGAAATACTGAAGTGTATTTATAACGTGGGAGCCAGAATGACTTTTAGGGTGACAGGCTTCGGATACATAATGGGAAAAAAATAATTCCATGCCATTGTTCTGCTAAATGAACAGTTGTACCATATAGAGGATTTTTCATACAGCAGTATGGTTTTTAGTAATTTCTCTGACACTTACTACATATTAAAAACACTTGTTTAAAATGACAGTCAATAATTGCTGGTTTGTGGCACAAAGGAACTTTTTTATTTAGTAGAAGAAATACTGTAATTTTCATGGAAGCTTTTGTTGAATGAGGGCTGCAGGAGTGTTATAAATGAATAAAAATAGTGAAGATTAAAATATTTTAAAATTATGAAGTCCAGAGGAGGGCCACAAGCGTGATCAGGGGGCTGGAGCACCTCCCTTATAAAGACAGGTTGAGAAAGTTCAGGCTGTTCAGCCTGGAGAAGAAAAGGCTGCGTAGAGACCTCATAGCAGTCTTCCAGTATTTGAAGGGGACCTCTAAGGATGCTGGGGAGGGGAACTTCATTAGTGACTGTAGTGACAGGAATAGGGGTAATGGGTTCAAACTTAAACAGGGGAAGTTTATATTGGATATAAGGAGGAAGTTCTTTACTGTGAGGGTGGTGAGGCACTGGCACAGGTTGCCCAAGAAGTGGGTAAATGCTCCATCCATGGCAGTGTTAAAGCCCAGGTTGGACAGAGCCTTGGGTGACATGGTTTAGTGTGAGGTGTTCCTGCCCATGGCAGGGGGTCTTAGAACTTGATGATCTTATGGTCATTTCCAACCCTAACTATTCTATGATTCTATTAAAATATCTTTTTAAAAGTGAGTTTAAGTGAAAAGTAGGGGGGGGGGAAATTGGTCTTATTGATGTAAATTTTGCTAAAATTATTTACTGTTTAAATTCAGTAACTCACAGAAAATCCAGTTCTTGACTGAAGTTGCAAACTCCCATTGGCTGCAAGGTGCAAGATTGAGCAGTAGATATTGGGAAACATCATACGGTTCCCTTATGTTTTAAATATGTTTGCTTTCCAAAACTGTTTTCTAGATGTGAATGAGTTAAACCATTACTGATGAGATACATAGAACATGAGTATCTTATAGTCATGTGTTTAAACCTTTGTACTTACTGTTGCTTAGTGTTGCTTACTATGACTTACAGTATTTAGACCTCAGTGGAGTCTAAGTATAGGAATGACACAGAAGAATGTATGCTTACATTGAGCGGTCAATTGTAAGTGTTTGACATGGAAATAGTTTATGAAGAATTGCAGAACTGAATCAGAGAACAATTGCCCTCTGCAGTAGGTGAAATTGCTGCTTGAAGACAATTAAGATGGCTGAATGTGCAGTAAATAACTGCTGTGATTTTTCTTATTTCTTTCTCATTTGTGGAAAAATGTAATAGTGATCATACTGTCTAACACTGGATAGGGCCTGTAATGTGCATATTCTTTTGGTGTATTACCTGGGTAAGGTGTTTTGGCTTAACGTCCTGGACATGATTCAGTGATCACATTAATGCTGATAATTCATCAGGGGCGCTTCCTAAATTTTCTTGTCTTTAGAAAAGCAGGATGATAGTACCTGGATCTTTTGCCAACTTCAGTATTTCCTTATCTGTACCTTGTTTTAACATCTTGAGAGTCTTGCGTGATTTCTGAAAATTATTGGGTCTCTGAGTGTGACAATGGAAATACATTTTTGTCAGATACTCTTGATCTGAGATCACAGTGTTGTGAGCCTGAGAGGAACTGAAAATTGTGAAAAGGATGAAAAGAAATAGAGAAACCAAGTTGACCATATAGCAAGAAATCTGTATCAAAGGACTAAAGTTGTGGTTGTGCCTCAAGCCAGAAGGACTTTGGTTGAACTGGGATGTATTAAGCTGTTTCTTCACGGAGGTTGGCTTTTGACAGACTAGACATTAACCTTAATATTACCAAGTGACAATGCAAAAAATAAGTGGCAATACGTAGTATAAATTTAATTCTGTGGGCCTTGCATGATTTTTATTTTTGTTTTAATAGGAGCTCTATTCGTACTTTAAAGCCAAGGTAACCAACATTCATGTTTTGGCGAGCTCCTTTTTTACTGTCTTTGTGACTAGGTTTCCATATATTGCTTACATCTTGCCTGAAGAGCCGCACAAAACCCCACAAAATGGGATGGAATACATTCTAGGACTGTATTTCATTAACATTTTAAAAGTTTCAGGCCATTCTAGCTCTCAAGTCTGTACAGAAATTCACAGGGACATAAATATTCAAAAGAAAATAAGAATTTTATAATCTGCTAATGTTTGCATGCAGGATTTACTGTCTGACAGATAGAAGTTCATATGACATATAGCCCAGTCACTGAAGTTTTGTAATGTTTGCATATATAACATGTTTTTTCATGTTTTGCTTCCCTGGAAGTACTATAGAAGATGGTTATGGTGAGATTGCCGCTGAAGCTTAAGTAACTTCTATAACACTGATATAGAAAGCCTGATCACTACTGTTTAAGAAATAGCTCAGAAAATTAAAGTTAAATTTAAAAAAGAAGTAATCAAAGAATTAGAGAACTTCTCAACATGTGGAGTAGATGGAGTAGATTTGAAAAAGGAAAAGTTAAAAATGATTGATAACCACAGAAGGATGAGAGATGCGGATGAAAGGTATTATTGAATCACTGTGTTTATATGCTACACTGTAGAAAGAATATAGATTACTATATAATAATTTTTAGGTATTTAAAGAGAAGGAGAACATAACTGAGAGAAATGATACCATGCTCCTAATGGACTTGAAATGCACATATTTCAAAACTAATGAAAATAAATAAATAGGTTTGCTTAAAAAGAAATGCATCCTAGTGTTGTGCAATTATCACGGTGGTAATTGTCTTGTAAAGAGCAAATCCAATCAATCACTTTGTTGAAGTAATGTAATAGTGTGGCATCAAAACACTAAAAACCAAACCAGAAATTTTGTTTGATTTACAAAAAAGGGGAGAAGACTATATTGTGTTCACCTGTATCTACCACTCTCCTAGGCAGTGCATGCACTACCTCAGGCATCTAAATTGGTTGAAATTGAAATCTATTAGAAATTTTCTTTTACAATACTATCATAAAATGCATCTTTTTTCAGTTCCTTAATACTGAAGGTTAGATCAGATTTAAGAAATATACAAAGTGAAAACAGAAGTTAAATTACTAAAAGGAAAACATTTAACTGCTATGATTTTAGAATCCTGATATGTTCCTACACTTTCTTTGATCCAGTTTTCATCCCGATTTTCCAGGATGCAGTTTGTAATCTCAGCTGTCATAAAGGTTGGGTTTTGTTCCTTGCCTCTGTACTGTATAGCAAACAAAAATTATTTGTAACATTTCAGAATACACTTAAAAGAGAAACTGAAAAAGTGGACAGTAATTTTTTTTTTTACTCAATGCATTGTAGGAAAATTGGGCAGTAGAATGAATAGATCCTATTGTTTTTCTCTCACTTTCTTCTTGCAACAGCCTGAGGTATCATATGATCTCAGAGAAATGGAATTACATTTCTGTTGCTTTAGCCTATTTGACCTGAAATTCTGTTTATTATACACCTTGTTGCTATGGGTTGTTTGTTTCCTTGCCTGTTAGTATCTTTAATTCTGTTACTTCTTTATAAATGTTTTGAAGAAAACATTGTTTCAGATAGTCTGAATGCAATTGGTTCAAATTTTAAATAGCAGGTGAATAAGATTTTTATGCAATAAGTTTACTAGAATGTTCTAAGTTTGTTCCATTTCTGGTTCTATTGCCAGAAAATAGTAAGGAAAGCCATCTTTAAAACAATGGACTTCTGGATTTTCAGAAAGTGTATAGCTCCAAACTTGGAAATGTTGCAGTGTAGGAATTAACATCTCTTTAAAGCTTTTTCAGGTAGGGAAGAATCTTTCTGTATGTTTTAAAGATGCATAGTATCCCTATATAAATAAGGATAGCATACTGCTAAGCCAGATGTACTTGAGAAAAAACTGTGGCTCACATATGCCTGTTAATAGCATGTAACTTTGATTCAGTGATTAATTCAGATTTACTGGAGTGGAAGAAGCAAACCCATCTCTTAGTTATTTCAAACATTATTTAGTGTTTCAGCCTTTTAGCTCTTTTTAATGAGCTCGGAGAATGTAAAGCTGTACTGTAGCCTGTGACACATGTACATGGATAACTAGAAGGTATTTTATATTCATGTTTTATTTATTATGAATATTTTGGGCTACACACATTCAGTATCACCAACTATAAATAAGGCCCATAGCCTTTAAAAAATTGATTAAAACTGTAGTTATATGATAGTAGAGACTTGGGCACAACACGTACTCAACAGTGAGACCCAGCCGGTATTTAATTTGCTTCTAATAATATCAAATTGATCATAGAGTCATGTCAGAGCAAGGCAGTGAATTAAGCTAAAGACAGATAATCTTTTCTGTTGCTAAATGTAATTAAAAGCTGATTCTGAATTACTGGCTAGTGTGGGAGGAAAGTGAGATATAGTAACATCCATCTTTGCAAAACTATTGGCTTTTGGATTCTCTAAGACTGTGCACATAATAACAGTATTTTTCTGCTCTGATAGAGCACTCACTACCAGGACTTCAGTTTTTTTGGATGTATAAAAGCCGTGGGAGGAATCTATTAAGGAAATTCTGCAGTTAGTAGAGCCCTGGTAGCTGGGAAGAGATTAGGAAAATGGTACCAAAGTAAGTTTTAGGACCCTGATAACTGTAAACCCATACTTTCTTCCATCTCTCCTTGTTGCCTCCTATGCCTTTCTCTTCTTTATTTAGTGCTTCTCTCTGGTTCTATAATGATATTATTTGTTTGCCCTGCTTCTTCACCTTGAGTGCCATGTACTCAATATTGTACCTTTATGTTATGCCACAGTCTTCCCGGGCACCTTTTTCATGTATCTTTGCCCTCCTGGACTCTTCCAAATATATGTTTTTTACTCCCAGCCAACCTTCTGCCTTTTGCCAGCAAAGCAACCACAGAAACACAAGTTCAGTGTGCGTGTTGTAAGCATTTATATTTATGTAAACATTTTAAATCATTTATTTCTGGCCACAGCTTCAAGAAGAAGAAAAGCAATAAAACCTTAAAACAAAATGAAGTATTTAATTTTCCTCACTGAGATACGTATGCAAAGCAGTTGTGATTGAAATTGCTCCAGATTGAAAGATCGTTCAAAGAGCTGTCTGAAATTATTCCCACTATGGAACTGAAAATGTAAAATAAGAAGTTCAATATTGCCAAAAAATAAGCTAAGAAGGTAAAAATGTTTGAACTGCTCCATTATAGCAGCGCTACTGGGGAGGTTTCGTTATTCACTAAGTCATTCTTACATCAGTAACATTAATTAAAATATGGCTAGTTAGTACACTAATTGATGATAGGTTTATTTTTAATGGTTTAAATTTGTAAGTTTTCTTCATTGTTCATTCAAAACACAAATTTAAGCCCTCACTAGCAAAACAGAGACATATCATTTTACTGAAATAATGGAATGTAAATAAATATTGCACTGTGCCTCTTAGTTCAGCATTATTTTGCAATGCCTAAATGGGTTTGCATAATACTTTTTAAAAGTTTGTGTTTGTTCAAATATCAGACTGTTTCCAGACCTTGTTTGGAATAGTGTTTAATCAGATTTAAAATGGTAAATGTTCTTTGTAAGGTTATATAATTTCACTCAAGCATGTAAAGTGAACCGTCTGCTCATAAAATATGCAATTTTAAACACTCAGATTAAAGAAAAAATGCATTTGAAAAGTATTTGTATCTTATAGCAAAAGCACAAAAATGTTAATAATGAAATTTTCGTGAAATCCACATAGCGTAAACCAATTCTAGGTTGCATGTTTTTCTCCTTATATCCATCATTAAGAACTATGTGGTTTCTGCACAGTTAGCAATGCAAAGGAACTATCTGTAGCCAGCTGTTACTGCTAGTGCTGCACACTGCTGGTGTTTTTCTTACAGTTTTAGAATAATAATATCCCTTAAGAACACTTTTACTTTGTGGAAAGGCTTTATAATGTAGAGAAAAGTGAATTTAATTTTTGTTCTAAAGAGGGAGAAGTCAAAGTATGCTGATTTACTAAGAGTTCTGCTTTTAAACAAGATAATGTTTGGTTTTCTCTCTTGCCATAAATACGCCATGATAGATATCTGCTGAGGGTTATTTTTTTAACATGGATTTTTCAAGTTCTTCAGATTTTACTTAAATACCTTGATTTTATCAAGCAAAGGTATGTACTGTAATCTTAGTTTGTGGTAAACCAAAAGATTTCATACTGACTGCTAGTAATGGTAAGTGTTAATCTGCAGGTAGACAGCTGCGTTTGTTCATTTCACCTCTGAAAGCTGCATTTCACAAGTATTATGAAGTTCCTAAGAAATGTAATACAGATATAGAAGACATCATTTCTTCTGTGTAGCATCACCCACTGAAATATGTAGCTTGGGGATTACTGTGAAAGCCTTGTAAACTTAGGAGCTGGGGAAATGAGTGTAGAGAAGTACAAATGACAAAACACTGGGCATTGTAGGTGGAGAATCTTCAGTTTCCTCTCTCAGTACCACCGCTGCATTTACAGTCCAATGAAAGATAATAAATTAATTTCCATTATAAAAATAAGCATAGAATACATTCTCTACAAGTTATATATTCTTTTTAAAAATATATGTATATGAATTTTTATAATCTTGAGCATTAGCAAACTAAAAAGAGAAAAGGAGTGAAGTAAATCCATGGCAAATTTAGGAATACATTTAATACTTAACTTCCGTTAAGCATTGTTCTGTCTTGTTCACTATATGCAGCAGGTTTCATGCACTGTTAATGGTAAACAGTCCTATAGCTTACACTTGTAAGGACTTTAAGGTTATATGCTACACCTTGAGGATCAAGTTCCATCATGCATGTCTTCTTTACATCCTTTGTATTTCACTAGTAAATGCAGCTGAGCATCAGTAATAAGCTGTATCCTGCCACTGACAAATCAGATTTTTGCCTGCATATAGACTTGACTATAAAACAGTGGTAGTTTAGTGATTAGGTAGTCAAAAACAGAGGCTTATTTTATTTTTTGAATGCTTGATAGATTTCCTATGTTTATAAGTTTAGTGTGGGCTTGTTTAATTTTTGTTAATAAAATGCTGTAATTTTTTAAAAAATATATTCCTGCTATTAATTCTGAAAGTAGAGCTATGGAAACTTTTCTGTCTAATTGTCTTCAAAAAAAAAAAAAATAAAAATGAAAAGGGAAAACTGAAAATCATAACAGAAATCTGTGGAGCTTTCTGAGAATGTCTCCATAGGTCCAAGGTTTGTCTATCCTAAATGAAGGTCTTGCTACAGTTGTAAAAAATCCCAAGGAAGCTGAAACACTAAGACTCAGTCACTCACTAAGAAATTCACAGAATATTTGAAGATTAATGTTGAGTTATAATATGCCTTTCCCAAATGCATTAGCAGTTATCTAAATTGAATTTATGTGAAAACTTTGATCAAAGTAAGAAAAGCCTAAAAAGCTTAGAGAAAGAGTTTGTTGAAAAGATGAGATTTTAGTGCAGTCAAAACAGTAGGGCTGATAAGAAAAGATAATCGCAAAACCCCTAAAACTGTACAGATCTTGTATGTAGTACTGTGCTTGAGATCATTGCTCAGCTACAGTCTGCATTGCCTGGACATCTGGTGAGATCAGACTCAGATCTATGTGCTCATACTCAAATGTAAAGGAGGCTCCTATACCTCTGAAGAGTTCCAAATGAGGCTACTTTACAATATATCTGAAATTAATTTGGCACAATGTTGTCAGTGCTGCTGTGTATTAGGGGACCAGAAAATACTGAAATCTCTAAGTAGTTATTTTATTTGATTTTCCTTGTTTACTACTTAATATTAGTATGCAGTAATCCTTAAGAATTTTTTTTCTATCTGAATGAAAAGACAGATGTTGTTACTAACTTACTTAAGTGGACTGTATTTTAACTTCTGACTTTTCTTGTGTCTTGCAATCGTGTGGATTGTAGCAGTGAAGCCAGGATACATTTTCTCATACTTTTCAGATTCATCAGCAGGGCAGCGGAAATCTAATTATAGGTTTGCTGCGATGATTTCTGTTCTGAAGGGAGTTTAAAATGAGTTAAGTAAACAGAACTGTGTCAGTCAAGTGTAGAAAAAAAAGTAAACTAGGAAATAATGATTAACACATCAATATGCATATTGTGATCTGACAGTAAAGTGACACCTAACACAAACACTTGGCCAAAAAAGCATTACTGGTCATTCTGAGAAATACCCTCAATGTGTTTTGATCTGCTTGGCAAGACTGCTACTGTGCAGTCTTTTGGCTGGGGTGTGCTCTCTGTGGTGTCCCAGAGCTACTTAGTTTAGGCGGTGTCTGAAATGAGAAGCCCTCGTGCTGTGGCAGTGGCGGCCTGATGACTGGGCAGCTGGCTACTTGACAGTTCTTCATCCTTGCATTAGGTGCTCCTCAGGTGCGATGCAGATGGGGAGATAGCTCTGCAAGCTGACCAAGAATGGACTGTTGGAAGAGGAGGTGCTGTTTTGTATCCAAATGGCTGAAGTGTCCATAAGTCAGAGGCTGCAGGATGGAGCTTCTCTTTGCTGTCTCCTCCTTGCTAGAAAACCCCTTTTAGGGGCAGAAATCACACCTGGTTTTAGTGACAGAGAAACTGTCTGAAACAGTCTGTGCTACTCGCTTGCCAAAGCAGAAAAAAACATTTATTCTCTGCTTGTCTTTTCTGTGAGGTCCATCTACCTCAGGTGTACACAGAGAGCATCTGAACTTTAATTTGAACGAAGATCTTGAAAGGTTTGTTATTTTTGAATGCCCGCTGTGCAGAGGCAGTTTATGCATCCAAGGCAGCAAAAATTCAGTATACACGTTATGAGGTGTTTTGGGGATCCGGTGGCAGCAGGACAGTCATTTGAGAATGCTGGTGATTCCTAGCAAGCCGTGCCTTTGCGGATATATGCTGGACTGCTCATGTTTATCAATAAAGCACGAAATTGTGGAGTGGGTTTACTGCATATTGTTTAACGAGTGTATGTTTTGATTAATATACTTAAGTTTCCTCTAAGTAGTCAAACAAGATTTTTCCTGAAGATTGCAGTCCTTTCAGCTTGACCTGCATTTCAGTGTTGCTTGTACATTGTTCCTTTTAGCTGTGGATGTAATGAGTCATCATCTCAAATGAATGCCATACCCAAACTATTTCAGTATACATTTATTGAAGAGCTTTAGAATATTTTTTTCTTCATTATAAAGTTTGTGGATCCATCAGTTTAATCTGTCTGGGCAGAATAAAATATTCAGGGACTTTGCTGAGGTTGAGCTTCTGTTTTCTGTTCCTGCAAAGCCTATTGGTTCAATGAGATCTGTGTTTGTTTCTTACCTAGGTTCCAGGGCCACATTTAATTTTGGGGAAATGTCCCTCAGCTCTGTTATTTGACTGAATTTTCTTCCCTTTCCAGCTGTCTTCACTAAAAAAAGCTAGGAGGACAAAAGCTATTGCAGATGTTAGACACAGCACTCAGCAGAAACTTCCCTGAATGAAAGGAGATGACCTTTTTCACTGCTCCTTTCCTCTGCTCTTTCCTTTCTGACAGTACTTATCCATTTTAATCATTGCTGCTCCAGTGTCAGACTGATAAAACTTTCCAATAAACTAGTTTTGAGATACCAGCTTTTCTGAGAAAGCCCATAATCCCCCTTTCCGGGGGATGTGTTCAGATTAATGTATGTGTTCAGATTAATCAACAGTCTCTGAATAATTCATAGAAAAACTTTATGGAGACCTGGTGTTGTTCAGAACCACCAGAAAAGTCAATTTATACTCCTGGCTACTGCTAGATATGACAAAACAACTGTAGGTTCGAACAGTCTGTAGCGCATGCAGAGGAACAGCTAAATTCATCAGCATGTAAAATGATATAAATGAAATTTTCCATTATCTACATCTGACCGAAGTGTCCCAGCCTGCTCCTCACACTTCTCCTGATCTCCAGGAAAAATGAAAATACTGAAAGTTCTAAAGCAGATTAATCAAATTGACTAATTTTCAGGAGTGGGTTGTATCTTTAGATGCTCACTTCTGCTCTCTGATTCTGCCCAATCCATTATATCTGCATTTGCCCATTCTGTTTCAAAATTTACAAATTAGGAAACTTTCTTTTTCCTTCTTGTTTAGTGAAAGATTTAAAAAATATTTTCTACTCTTCCTGTAAGTCTGTTCTTGTCCTGAAAGAGGAGTGAGCACAAGCTTCACGGGAGACTACTGCCTTTGCACATTTATTTTGCCCTTACATATACATGCACCATGTCAATCCTACAAAGCCTTGTTCATGCTGACCTTTATCATTTTCTCTTGCTTTTACAGAGTGTTTGTAAGAATTCATAATTGTTTATAGCAGTCCTAAACTGTTCATTAAATTAGATTTCCACAAGTGGCTGTCCTAGTTTCAAGGTTGCTTCTTAGCTGAGAGTCTGAATTCAGTTGCTTTTTTGACATCCTTTATCAACTTTGATACTGTTTTCTTGTGAGCAACATCTTTACTACCTTAAACATATATTAATCACGCTGTCATTACTAAACTCGGCATTTCTTACCAAAAAAATACTAATTTTTTTTTGTAAGATTGCATGTTTAGTATTTGCATTCCCTAAGAGAGCCATTTCTGGAAAGCGGGAATATTATCCAAAAACAATATCTGATTTTCTTCCAGCATACACAAACAAATCTATGCCAGCCTTGATCTGCAGATTGTACTGTTTTGCTTCACAATTTCTGATTTATTAAATGCATTAATTGTGTTACCTTTTATTCTGGTTTTGTCCTCATTTGACCCGTGTCATGCAGTGCTCTCAATTTTTTTTGTGTTTTTCTATACCCTAATGCTCATCAGGTATGCACTTCCTTATGGATTCAGTTTTTACATCTTAGAAATAATCAACTGAGCACTCCAAATAAAATTTCAGTTAAATTCAAATTCTCATCCAGAGCTGACACAGCCATTAGATACATCTCGTATAGGGCAGGTAGTATTAATAGCTTTTATTTATTTTGTAGTGTGATCTCTACAGCAACAGTGTTTGAGAATGTTTGTCCTGGATGTACGACATCAGGCTCTGGTACTTGTTCTACCATTGTTGAAAGCTCTGTACCTGTTGTCTATTCCTAATCTTTCTTCTTGTTGCATGTTTGTTATAAAGGATGCAGCAATTATTGAAAGAGTAGTTAACCTGATTTCTTTTGGTAATCACTAGACCTGAAGCAGGCTTCTTCTAGCTCTGGCTTTCCATACCCAAGTGGTCCAATGAGGGCTAGGACGGATGGAATACTGTTTTTAAACGGGCCCATTGTCCTCTGTTCCTCGCATCCCCATCACCATGGTATGCATTCCCAAGTATGTCCTCACCGCATGAAAGACAGAATGATTTTACAGCCTCATTCCTTCAGGAATTCAGACTTAAAAATGTGATGATTTTGTACACGTATATACACTGCATATATTTGAGCTATGGCTTCTTCTCTGCACATCTCTCATTCATTGTTCTATAGTTCTTGATTGATTTGGGCATTGGAAAGATTAAATAGTGACTTAGATTTTTCATTTTCTTTGACTGTTCTCCCTCAGGAGTGACAGGCTTAGAACGCTGTGTCTGTATAGACTTGCATAAATGGAAGAGTTTTATAGTTTTAGTGTTGTTGGCTGGTGTTTTTTTTCCCTGCAAGTACTAACGCATTTACATTTAATTTCATGTACTTGTTTTTTAAAATAAAAGTTTATGCCTCCTAAGGGGGAAAACTAACATTTCCTAATTTTTATAAGCCTCTCCTCACATTGATATTGTCTGTAAACACTTGAGGCCTTCAGGACCAAGAAATGGAACTCAGTGTCAGTAAACAAATCACGTTTATTGCTTCCTAAGTGTTTACACAATGATAAAAATCAAGCCCCCAGGGAATCATGTTGTAAAAAGGAACAGTTGGTTTAAATTAGGTTTCCATGTGAAATACAGCTACTTTTTATGGATGTTGTGGGAACATAAACTGGAAAGAAAATCTGCACACTGATAAAATGAAGTTTTGATTTTTACTTGTTTAAATACAAACAGAATGACGTATGGCATTAATTTCTGATTCTGGCATTAATTAATCAGAACAGATGTTGGTAGTATGGTCACACTTAGGAAGGTAGGTTTTTTTCTACTGAATTTGTGATCTTGCAAATAGCTAATATGAATTATTTTAAATGTTCAGTGCATATAGGAATTAGCAAATTTGTACACTAAATGCAAGCAGCAGTTTTGTGAAGTTAAGTAAAAATAAGAATTCCAATTTATCAACTTTCACTGTCCGTGTTGTAAGAACAAGGGTTATTCAAAGTGAGGCTGAGATTTGTAAGTTATGTTAATAAGAATTTACACTGCAGATCTCTCTGGCAGCTTTAGAAATCTGTCCATATACTTTTGTGGCCTAAATGCATATTTGGAATATCTTAAGATGCAGTAAGTTTTTCTTTAAGTATTTCTAGAGTAGTTTATGATTTAAGTAATATGAGTATGTCTGTGTGTAGTTTGCGTTGCATATATGATTTAGCCTGGAATGTAAAAGTAGAATTTTGCCTGATAGCCTGCTGACAGAAGGAAACCACAAAACACCACATTTTCCATCAAGTATGCACCAATTCTCCAAGTGACATTGCTTTGGTTGACTGTGCCATCTGTTTTATTTTACAAGGTGAGCTCATGGGTTACCTGGCTGATCCTGACTGCAGGTTCTATGGAGGAGAAACGAGAAGTCTTCTCATATTTAGTACATGTGGCAAAATGCTGCTGGAATATGGGCAACTACAATGCTGTAATGGAATTTCTGGCAGGGCTGAGGTACTGACAACTCTTTTTTTAAATGGCTTTTCAGTGACAGATTACACTGCAGCTTCTGCTAAGCAGATGTCTCTGGAGAACAGTGGGCTAAACAGAAATCCATGGCTAAATCACATCATCTCACCCTGTGACTTTCTAGTAATCCCTTTTGGAAAAATGAAGCATGCTAAAATCTGTTTTTTACAAATGCTCTGGAGACACCATTGGTTTTCCTTGTATATGCTAAATATATTAGAAAATATACTTCTGTTTATTCAGGGTTTTTTTTTTTTAGCAGACGTTTTTAAATATGAAAAGAAGATGGGGAAGCAGTTGTGGTTAATCTAATCAAATAAAGCTAATCAACAGGACTGAACAGGAAAGAGTTAAGACCATATTTCCCATTTCTTACCTTTGACCATCTTTGTATATCATGTTTGTGTAGCAAAGCTTCAAAGTGTTTGTATTCTTGCTCTGTGGATTAGAAAGGGTTCTTATAGAGTGATTGGTTTACATTTTTGCCATATAAAACACACTTGAAAAACTCATAGGCATGGGGAGTCTTTTTGAGCAGCCTACAATGATGTAAGTTGTGAGAGAAAATACAAAGCCAATTAAAGGCTTAATTTTATCTCTAATGCATCTGCACAGCACAAGGGGAAGAGAGGAGAGGAAGGCTTGGTCCTGCTTAGCAGTATTTCTCAGACAGAGGAGGAAAGGGGGGTTAAGGATGTTCTACTGTTAGCCTTTCTGCAGACCTTTAGGTATGTTTGGGGCCAGAACTAGGTAGAAAGGCCATATCATTGCACAGACATAAAGCTTAGAAGGTGTGAAAGCTCACTGCTGTATCCACTGTCCTCAGGGAGCTTCAGGAACTATTTCTGTTTAAAACCAAGGTTCTCTTCGTCTACAGCACTGCATTGGTGCCTGAGAGCTGGAACACAGTCCCGATTTACTTATTTCCATGAAAATAAGTAATCTCTTTTGTAAATGAAATAGGAAAAAATCAATTTAAATTATTTTAAATTAATTTAATTTAAATAAAACCCACTTTTGCTAACTTTATGGAATTTTCATAATACAGCTAAAGGAATTTGTAATAAATGATCTGGTTTATCTTTGTAAGTTCTTTCATTTTTAATTTTTCTTCCCAGGCCTCTATGAATTTAAGGCAGTAACACAATGAAAGTGTTAGAAAGACTGCTTTTATGTCTTTATGTCCACTGAGCTTTATTAAAATGACAGATATGATTCCAGGAGATCAGACTGCTTGATTCTTCTTTTTAGTTTTGTACTTTAATAATTCAAAAGGGGCAAAATGGTCCACAGCCCCAAATTCTCATAAAAATAATCTTGCTTTCATGCATTAATTTCTAAATAATGATGGTAATATCCCCTATTACACACATTCTGTTGGTGTTGAATATAAAATATTTTTTTTAATAAATATTGTAATCTGTTTTTGTGATAGGTCAAGGAAAGTTTTAAAAATGTGGCAATTTATGGACCAGTCTGATATTGAAACCATGCGAAGTCTGAAAGATGCTATGGCACAACATGAGTCATCATCTGAATACAGGAAAGTGGTTAACCGGGCACTCAATATTCCAGGCTGTAAAGTTGTTCCGTTCTGTGGTGTATTTTTAAAAGAGCTTTGTGAAGTTTTGGATGGGGCATCAAGCCTTATCAGACTCTGTCCACGATATAACACCCAGAATGAAACATTAGAGGTAAGTGAGATTCATCTTCTAAAGGGTTATATTCATAGCTATCCAGTGCTTCATTTGATATTATTTTATATTGTTTATTATTTTATACAAAAGCATCATCCAATTAAACTTTTCTAAACCAGGCTATTATCAATTTTGAGTTACGTGTGCCTCAATTTAATTCCTGTAGTTAGTGTAGCAATTTTGATTTGGTTGTTTACATCTAGTTCAGTGTGAGAGTACTGAGAAATTAAAATTAGGACCAAAATATCATGTTTATATTTTGGGTAAAATAAGTATGTAAATCCTTAAAGATTTAACTACTTCCCGTTGAATGATCCGACCTTCCACTTAATTCATTGGGAACTGGAAAGTTTTCAATTCCTTAAAAATGGAATTCAGCTCAGTGGATCAGTTTTCCTCTATGAAAAGAAGCAATTCCTTTGAGTTTTATAATTTTGGTTTAAAAGAAAAATGCCTCTGTTAGATAAAAAGATCAAGACTGAGGCTCTTAAAGAGTTTTCAGGAGTTACTGAAACTTATGTTACTTGACTTATACAGTGATTTGGTCTGTTTAGGATTGGAAGTAGATGCAAAATCCCGTAAGAACCTAAAATGAAATATATACTAAATATTAATTCTTGTAAGAATTTCTTCAGTGAGAAGTAGATGACACAACATTCTATTACTATGCTAATCTTTTAGGCATCTCTAGTTTGTTTCAGATTACAGTGGACAAGATAATTTCTTGCAACGAGTAGGCCAAGATGGTTTAAATAATCCAGAAAAAGAATCAACAGCAAACAATATCTTTCAAACGATTCGGAGCTGCAATCGCAGTTTGGAATCTGAAGAGGGTGAAGATAATTTTAGTGAAGGCAGTAATTCAAGAAAAAACTCTCTGAAGGACAAACCCCGGTACCAGTAGGTCTCATTTTATTTTCTGTCATCACCTGTATATTTCAAGTTTTTAATCTTTAATTTCCTTTTACCAAGGCTCACTTTCAGTAATAAGGTCAACTTTAACATCTTCCCTTTTATTTATCCTCTTCCAATTCAGAACTTTTTTCTTCTGCAGTTATGCTAAATATCTGATACTCAAATGCTAGGAAATTATCTGTATATTTTCCCTCATGATATAATTACTTCCTCTCATGATCAGCGTAAATCCTTTTCTTCTTACACATAGACCTTTAAAAATCCACAGTTATGATGACAATTTTGATCTGTGGTGACAGGAATAGCACCAGGACATATCCGTTATCAGATCTCAGAACATTATATTCCGCATGCTTGGGCAGCGTTCTGTCCACTTCAGAAGAAAGGTTATTTGTTATCCTTCAGAAGACCTCTTCTTTGAAGGACATGCTCATTTAAGGCTTTTGAATTATGTCCAGAAAACAGTTATAAGTCAGTACACGTTTTGAATTTTCAGGTTGCTATAGTCCTGCTATTTTGCATAAAAGAGTTCTTAATTGTGCCCTTTGTAAAAAAAACCCAGTGTTCAGGAATCTCAGATTTTCGCTTCAAAGATGTGGTATATTCTGTACTGTTCACCATCAAGAAATAAGTGAAAAGTTTAAGAGATCACTAAATCTAGAATGTTGCTCTCTAGTGAAGTTGCAGCCCATATATACATAGGTGGCCTTAAAACTAAGTAAACATGTTAGAATAATTTCAAATTAAGTAACGGATCTGTACTGTTCAGGAATGAAGACCTATAAAATTGCATGAGGGCTTGCATAGAAAAGCATGCATAAGTCACCGCCTGAGTTATTTTGTTGATAATGTGAATCAGAAATACCCATATGTTCAGACGTATCCAACATATTTCAGCTACTTACACATAAAATCTAATAAGTGACTGCCTGAGAAGGAACTACCATCTTCCTGTTTAAATGCATTTATTTAATTAACATGGAATTCTAAATTTCATTTCAAATAAATAATGATTATTTCCTGAAATGATGGTTTCTAATAGAATTATTCACATCTGGCTTTAGCTGCTTCTGGAAAGTGGAGCAGTAGATTAAGTCAAGAAAGACAGACCCTCTTCTCTGTCTATTTATGTTGTCTCTTGACTTATTTCAGTTCGAATACTTTCTTCCAGAAATTACTTTTATTAATGATTATGCTTTAAAAACAGCTTACAACAGTTCAAGTGGAGAATAAGCCAGGGAAATAAACTTTTTCACTTAAATGAAAAAGCAGAATTTAAATTTAAAAGAATAGAATGGAAAGAAATAAATTTTTCCTTGTTATGTGCTTGTTATGAAATCAGTACTTGGTAAATTTTATTTAAGTATGAACTTGTAAGTTAGAGTTTAAAGTGAGACTTCAATGCAAAAAGGAATAAGCTAATATAACACTGAAATGAAAGTTTAAAATTTAAATGAACGAAACTGAAGATAGGTAATTGAAGTTGTGCTTCCTGCTTCAGGCTACTAACTACTCAGTTATTAGTATCTATAGAACTGATTATGACGGTATAATTGCTTGTAGAAAAACATTTTGGAAATATTAATTTAGCTCGGGTGCCTCCTAGATTTTGGAAATTCCTTATTCACCTGCCATCTCCTCCCTGGGCATTCTGGATGAGGCACAGGAGCACATTGCTGCAGAAGCGAAAGGGCTGTAGTCTGTTGTCCCTGTTGTGTGGAGGCCTTGTTTATTTTAATGCTATGAATGGCTAAAAAGTTCTAAGGAAGAAACTTAGGTGAGAAAAATCATATTTGCATACAGTTTATAAGATCTAAATTATATAATAATTACATATTACCTGTTAATAGTAGTATTTTGGTCATAAAGGCAGAAAAACACACTTTATAACATGTTTCTTATTACTTTAGAATAGCAAGGTGCGTTCTCCTGATTTGGGTTAGTGTTGTGGAGCATGAACTCACCAAAACTGGTAGATTAGTTTGATTTGAAAAAAATGAAAGTCATCTAATAAAATCAACGTTAGTGTGTACAACTGCTTTCCCAATTGTGTTAGCAAATAAGCTCTATCGCTTTGTAATCAGTGACCTGAATTTCTGTACATGCCGGAAAAATATCAAACTTTAATCTTTATTAGAACTCAGCCTCGACAGTTCTCAAATAAGTAAAGGTAGACAGGAAAAGACAGAAAAGTTTGAATAGTTTTTATGGAATTGTTAATCAAATTACCTATTAAGATACTGTAAACTTTGATACCTCACTTTATTAGCCTCATCTCATCTCCACTTCTAAGCTTTCCTAATTACAGCAAATAGCTTTTAAAGCAATAGGGGAAAACCTCAAGTTTTTTGCTTTTCATATCCCTTGTGATTTTCTCCTTTAAAACTGCAATCTGTTTTAATGTTTCCTTTATCCTTTCTTTTCATTCCTTGCCTCTCAGTGCAGCAGATGTAAAGAAAGCTGATTCAAACCGGGTTCTGTAAGTGTGTTCTCAATAACTGATAGCTGTGTCGCTTTTGGCAGCTAGTGTTAAAGATATATTTCTCTGCATGATTCAGTGTGTGTTCTTGGCTTACCTGCTTTTTATACATTTTTATCTGCAGCATGCCAGTGCTATCAAATATGAAATAAGGCATAAACAAAGCCCTGCCATTTCTGTCTCCACTGTACCAGACTTCTCCAGCCATACACATCTAGTCTCAGAATACATTTTCCAGCATTTTTGCAGAGATTTATTTGATTGTTTTGAGGTCATGGGGGAGAAAGAGCTGCTTTCATTGTTTGTTTACTTTGAAAATCTTAATCTTGTATAACACAGGTAAATATTTTTATGTGTCTGGTAAGACAGTTTATACCAGTTCAGTTATAATGCATGACCTCTATTTTTAGCAAAATTTCTCAAGGAAATAGAGCTACAGTGAAGGCTGATACAGTTACTGTGCCTTTGTCAGTCACAAGTAATAAATCCTCAGTCTGTTGGCCACTTTTTGCTAAATTTGGTGGAGAGAAAAGTAGAAATTTCACTGGTTAATAAATTAATAGAGTAATCATTAGAGTTGATATATGGAATAAGGGAAAAAAATAGAATCAGTTACTGCCCACAGTAGAGAAGAAATTGAGGAAGAGCTAATGGTTCTCCATGCTGTTTAGCTTAGGAAGATAGTATATGTGACTTGGAACAAGTTACAACATGAATTGGTTTTGCTCAGCTCGTAAGGCATGGACAGGAGCTGAGTGTACATGATGATATGAAGAGGAGGAAGCCCTGAGGCTATTAGGACAAGATGCCTTGAAGAATATGCAGAGGAAGCTGGCTTGGATTTTAGTGGCCAGATAGCCTTAGGAAGATGTGCTTCATTTTTCTGCTTCAGGGAAGAGTTTGCTCTTTTTTATGTTCATCAAAGCAGTATCAAAATATTGAACATTTTTGCATTCATACATGTTAGAAGATTCTGCAAGGAAAAAAATGTATTTAAACTACCTCATTTATTAGTTCAATATTCTTGATTGTTGCTCTATATCTACTGTTTCTGATTATGGTAAAATATTTCAAAACTTTTGGTTGCTGCATCCAAGTTTCATGTTAATCTTTTGCTTAAGAAAAATTCAATTTTCTAATGGGAAGTATCTGATAAAATTCTTTCTGCATTCCTATGAGGAACATATGTATTTGAACCACTATTTTTACAAGTGTTAATCAGAGAATTATATAATGTGAAAAATCCCCAGATTAAATCAATAATAGAGCAGAGATTAGAAGTCCTGTCTTCATCCAGTAGATCCTGCTAACAGTTTCCATATACGGTACTTGATATTTCAACTGAAGCAATCTTATGCTACTGATTTGGAAACTGGAATCATGGCTTTAAGATCCAAGTGGAGGGTTTTAATTGATAACTTAATATTTGGGAAGTTCCAAAAAATATATTGTTGCAGGAGTTATAATTAATGGTAGCAGCATCTACTTATTAATTTGAAATTTCAATAATGTAAATTGTAATACTGTAAAAACTACAGGTGTTCCTGTAAGTCCAAATTATGAAATGATAGTATGCTATTTGTTTAATTTACAGCAGAAATGTATTCATTAGTCATAGCATAAATAAGCACATGTATCACTAAACATATCTCTTGTCTTTACTCACACACAGATTTATAATTGGAGATCTTTCAGATTCTGAAAGTGATATATTTGAGCAGTTGAAGGAGTGGGACACTAGTTCATAGTCATAGCATAAATAAGCACATGTATCTCTAAACATATCTTTCGTCTTTACTCACACACAGATTTATAATTGGAGATCTTTCAGATTCTGAAAGTGATATATTTGAGCAGTTGAAGGAGTGGGACACTAGTTCAACAGAAGAGCAACAAAAAGCTTTCTGCCATGGGATAGAACTCATTCCCTGGTATGTGTTATCTATCAGGGCTGATGTCCATCAGTTCATGCAGCAAGGGGCAACTGTCATTCATTATGATCAGGAGACACATCTCTCAGCACGTTGCTTCCTTCAACTTCAACCTGACAACAGTACTTTGACTTGGACAAAACCCACCACAGTTTGCCCTGCAAATGTAAAGGCAAAACTGAGTGCGCTGGGTACTACAGCTGAGCTTGGTAAATACCAGATTCTTGGTAATACTGGACTGGTGGAAGGTTTTTTGGACTTGTTTTCAGCCAAGGCTGTGTATATGGGACACTCTGGCATTGATATGCACACTGTGTGTGTTCAAAATAAACTTTGCAATATGTCCCTTGGAGAAAATGGAATAACACTACTTTATGGACTTCAGACTACTGATAATAAGTTGCTGCACTTTGTTGCTCCAAAATACACTGCCAGAATGCTGTATGACGGATTGCTGGAATTGACTAAAGCAGTAAGAAAAATGAGGAGATTCCCTGATCAAAGACTACAGTGGCTACGGAAGCAGTATGTCAGCCTTTACCAGGTAAAAGATGCTGTGATTTTGTATAAGAAAAGTTCAAAAATCTCAACAACTTAATGTAATGCAATTAGTATCTATTATAAGTTAAAATTAAAAACGGGAGCCGAATCTCCAACTTTGCCACACAGCTTAAATCAGTAAGACCTGATTCTCAGCATAATGTTCTGTCAAATCTTGCATACTTTCAATACACTGAAGTTAAATCTTTTTTATTATGAAGCTCTTCATATGTTTGGAGTTTTGGAATAAGTATTTTATTAAAGAAAGAGCAATGCCTGTACTTGAAAGAAGTTCTGAAAAACCGAGTGATGAGAGTTAGGGCCAAAACCCCTGCCAAAATAGCAAACGAAATAGCCCTTTGATATTCATGCAGTAATTAAAAATTGCCTCCCCCTGATGTTTTGTCTTTCATTCATTCCTTAGAGATGTCTGTTTTATTGCTTAAGAAAATGTGTCTGTTCTTTCTCTTGTTTTGTTAATGCTGAGAATTTTTGTAGGAGGATGGAAGGTTTGAAGGCCCAACCTTGGCTCAGGCTGTTGAACTGTTTGGAGGCAGACGATGGAGCGCAAGAAACACCATCACAGGAACTCTCACCAAAAGCACCGAGAAACCCAGTGTACAGAGAAACAACACTCTGGGAATAAGTGCAGCTAAGAAAAAGAAAAAAGTACTCATGAGGGTAGAATATTTTGTTACTCATGCAGGTTGTGATTATCTGGCTGACTTGTTTCCTTCTTACAAGTTGCTGTATAGCTGATGGTATTCTGAATCACAGAAAAGTTAGAGGATAATTTAAAACCAGTTTATTGCAGTTTCGTGGTTTGGGCTTTTGTTCCAATAGTTCAGGTTTCTTTTCTCATGCTTGAAGCATTCTCAGGACATGCCCGCGTTGGGGCTAGCAGAAGGGGAACAGAATCTTGTTGGGACCTTTGTGTGCTACCTCAGTATAAAGTATTACGGTGCTTGTTATTTCTAGGGTGAAAGTGGAGAGGCTACTGATGACGAAATGGCAACTCGGAAGGCAAAAAGCTCTAAGGAATATCGTAATAGAAGTGGTTCAGATCCTCAAGATCTTGATGAGCATGAAGAACCAGGTAGATAAATTAGTATTTCAGTACTTAAAAATCCCTCAGAGTTTTGCTCAAAGCCTTTTTTTTTATGGTTTCAAAAACACATCCATGATATGAAACTACTTGAAACTCCAAATGCTATGAACTTTCAGTTTCTGTAGTTGCTTATGATTGTTCTTTCATTTAGTTTCAGTAGCATTTCCTTTCCATTCAGATGAAATGGGTATATAAGTGTTGTTCAGAATGTACTCTGCTCTCGTGAGACCTCACTTGGAGTATTGTGTGCAGTTCTGGTGTCCTCAACATAAAAGGGACATGCAACTGTTGGAACAAGTCCAAAGGAGGGCCACGAGGATGATCATGGGACTGGAGCACCTCCCATATGAAAACAGGCTGAGAAAGTTGGGGCTGTTCAGCCTGGAGAAGAGGAGGCTGCGTGGAGACCTCATAGCAGCCTTCCAATAT
>JAOEHY010004755.1:0-12892 GCA_025447955.1 Psilopsiagon aurifrons
TGTAACCTTCCATTCCAACACTCCAGTCGTAGGAGCCATCCCACCATGTTTCTGTGATGCCTATGATATCATACCCCCGTAAACGTGCACACATCTCTAATTCCTCGTTTCTTCCCCATGCTATGGGCATTTGTATAGAGGCATCTGAGCCAAGCTCCAATTGAAGCCGGCTCACTGACTGGAGTAGATGAAATATCTCTGCATTGCTCCGAATGCTTACTGTAGGTGCTGGCAGGTGACTGGGTGTGTTGGGATGGAACGACACCCCCCTCCCCCAACACATCTAGTTAAAAGCATCCTTGACCAGTCTGGAAAGCCTCCTACCAAATCCACTCTTCCCTTTCTTTGTCAGACGCATCTGGTGAGGTCCTGTGGTGACTACTGGTTTTAGACCAGACTTCTGTCCTATTCCTAATATGTAATACAAAAGAATACAGAATAAATGCGAAGGACCAAATAAATAAATACATCAGGTGACCAAATGTAAAGTGCAAAGTGATGATGAAGGTAGGTTGATTGAAATGATCTTATGAGATATGCTAGCTCATTTGAACACCATACTGGAATACAGTGGGGACTTGAAGTCATGACATCTCTATGGGATTGCCAAAACTGCAGGTGTGCTGCCTGCCCTCCCTGTCTGCACCAAGGGCCCTGATGATTCCTCCTACACTGCCTGCTCCAGGGGCCCTGGCTCACAAGAGACCTCTTGCCGTGGCAGCTTCTGAGGACCATGTACATCAGGATTGTGTCCGTATGTTTTTCCCTACCACAAATTCTGTCTGTTCTTCCTCTCTGACACTCTTAAAGCACTTTACATTGAGCCATACTGTAGCTTGCCTAATTGTGATTCCTCGGTAGAAAGGGTGGTTTTAAAGGTAATGTCATAATCAAATCAAATGGTTAGAAACTGAAATGGAAAAAAAAAATAATCTGAGGTAACTAACTGTGAAGCGCTTTATCTAGGATGTGATAGGCTCACTAACAGACTAGTCTTTAAATCAAGACTGAAAGCCTTCCTATGGATATGTGTTAGCTCAGCTTTAAGGTATAGGCTCCATGCAAGCAACGTTTACTGAAGTGCTCTCAGAATCCAAAGAAGCCTGACTAAATTACCATAATGGCTCTTTCTGATATTAAAATTTATGACATCATTAATCTGTTTTGTAGGAACTTGAAGATCCCATTCAGGTCAATGATAGCTGAAAGATGTTCTTTGCTAAGTACAGTCTGTGTCAAAATTGGAAATCCGAGAATTAACAGGCACTTCTGAAACTTGATCGAATATTGTCAAATTAGTCACTGAAATAAGTGACTGAGAGTTACCTCTAATACCACTTGACTCAGCAAATTAGCCACTGAAATAAGTGACTGAGAGTTACCTCTAATACCACTTGACTCAGCAAATTAGCCAGCTGCCATGTTCTCTTCATTTCATATTTCTTTTCTGGGGACAAAAGCATGCATGGCTTTTTAAAGCATTACACTTTGACATCTTTTCTAGTATCTTTCTCCCAGTAGTTTCACAGCACTTAGTAAGCATGCTGATAAATCAGGAAGGCTGTTTGTTCACTGGTATTTTATAAGTAAGCCAAGGTGGACTCCTTGAACTTCTGTCACTCTCTAAAAATCTTCATTTGGTTTCTTCAGTTGCAGACCCAATAAGCAAATGTTTTGGAGCAGATGATTTTCATTACAGCAGCAAAGAATATCCAAATCTTACTCAGATAAGTGATATAAAACGTTGGTGGAGCAGAGAAGCTCTCTTACTACTTTTAGGTCCATATGTATCTAATTTCCCTCCATTATCTCCAAGATGGCTTTTGCTAAGCATTAAAGTTAATTATAGACTAGTTGTAGATAGAAACTGTTAAGTTGTACACAAAGCTCTTGAGTGTCTCTGTTGTTTCACTGAGGTTTTGTTGAGCATTTTCTGATTTATGTATTGCATAACCAGTCAGTTTGGGTCACTTGATCCCAGATACTGAAGCAAAAGTAACTAATTTTTCCTTTACACTATGCCATAAAAGTGGCTGGTAGTAAGATTTGCAAATATTTTGCATGAATTAAGTAGTATACATGACCTTGCAACAAAGCCTCCACAGAACATGAAGATCAATGTGGCATTCTGTTAAGCTCCTACAATTGCCTAGTGTGGTACATGTACTTTATGTTGTTGTCTGAAAATTTGTACCAGTAAATTAATTAGCTGAGCTTTTCATGTTCATTTATGTTTGCTGGAAGCAGTGCTAACAGAGTTTTGCAACAGGACATCTGCAGCTAAGATCCCTCATCTGTGGAACTGTTTTCTCGTAATTTTTCAACACACATCTGACAAGTGTCAGGACCTAATGCAAATCCTATTGCTTAATAAAATCTGTAAGGAGTCATATTTATCAGTTAAACAAAATAGTACCAATGTGTTTACCTTTTCTGTGTGTAGCACCAGAAGGTGTAAAAGAATCTCAAGTCTCCATTAATGGAGAGAGATTCAGGGTCACTTGTTATTCACCGTTACAAGTGCTAGGATGCAGAGAAACTGTGGCTGTTACCTGGAGATGTCCTTACAAAGACTGCTCTTAGGAAATGTGTGTGTTAGTGCTAGCACAATTTTGCCAACCTCTGCAAATGTATCATGAACTTTCAGTGTTTTGCTTTCCTAAATCTCAGCAGCTGTAATGGTGAGATTTCATGAAAACACGTCTGGATTTTTAAGCAGTTTTCTTAGCTATATGGCTGAGAGATGTGACGTGTTTGACAAAAGGTGACTTGAATGTGTATTAAATGCTCAGAAACAATGAGCAAAAAGCCCAGCTCCAGCTCCTCACACTGCTTTTCAGTAGTAAAAAATTAAAAATTGGACACTTGGGATTTCCAGTACTGAAATACTTAATGCATTCAGCAGAGACTGTCAGTCAGGTTTCATGGGGTTAGCACTGAGTGTCATCATGTTCTGCTGGTATGGTCTTGGCAAGGATCTTGGCTAATAATCCACGCTCCTCTAAACCCCTTGAAGATGCTGTCATTTTCACTATGCTCTTTATTTACTTTCTAGACTATGGAGCTGCCAACTATAGCTCACCTTATTGCTATAAAGCAATGAAAGATAGTGTTGCATGTTAAGCGGACATTTCTTTTGCCAGGTGATCTTCCCAGCTTTTATGATAATGGAAGAGAAGAAAAGAGGGACCCCAGGAACTCTTTAAACTACTAAAAAGTATAACTGGATAGTTATACTATAATCTCTGAGACTCTCAAAGTAGTATTCAGTAGAAGCATTCCATCTAAAATTGCATTTTACATGTACATATACTTCAAGATAGGACTAAATATTTGTACTGTTATTCATGCAATATAATTTCATGTATCAGGAAAATACAATTACACCTTGGTCCAGACCATTGCTGTCCTGCAAACTGACCACTGGTTAATTCTCTCCATCATTATTACAACTCAACCAAAAATATCTGTCCATGTCAGACAAACTGATGAGGTACTTGAGCAGAGACCCAACCCATGCATATTCATCGGCAATGGGGGAGTCATAGGGGGCTCAAGAGTGAACTTGCTGGGTGACAATCCTAAATGCAAATAGCTTCACAGCCCATCTAGTGTGCAGACACCATCCACCCCCCCCCCCCCCCACGTGTTTAGGTGTGTAATGATAGGATAAAGAGTAATGGTTTTAAAATAAAAGAGGGTAGATTTAGATTCAATATTAAGAAGTTCTTTACTGTGATGGTGGTGAGACACTGGAGCAGGTTGCCCAGAGAAGTTTTGGATGCCCCATCCCTGACAGTGTTCAAAGTGAGGTTGGATGGGGTTCTGAGCAACCTGATCTAGTGGAAGGTGTCCCTCATTGTAGGGAGGGTGGATGACCTTAAGAGGTCCCTTCCAACCCAAACCATTCTATCATGCGAATTTTAAAATAGGGGATGAACAGTGGGAATAGAACTAGTCAGAGGAAACAGAAAATCACTGATCCCTGTCACAGACAGGTGGAACTGGGAGATAGCTCTGGCAAGACACAAGGCTGAAAGAGAAAACTGGGATAAGCTGAGTGAGAAGCCAGAGAGAATCAAGGAATCATGCATCCAGATTATAAGAGCAAGAGGTAAAATAGTGTAAGGATCTGGAATGGGAAAACATGAGTACTGGGGCAAGGAAATGGTTAAAGAGATCAACTAAACAGATGGACAAAATCCAGAATTCTGGAGTGCAAAGGAAGTGGGCCACCCAAATACTCTGTTTGACACACAGAGACATTGCTGTACACACTCCAAAGAAAACTGTCACACTACGCTCAACATTTACAAACAGCTGATTAAATAGTGGATGAGTTTGGCAACAGACTTTTGTTTGTTCTTGTAGCATGTTGGAATGAACACCCTCTACAAGGAATGATTTATGACTGAATTGTGTAGAGGGATGAGGTGGAGTAAGACAACACATGATTAAACAACAAGCACAATTGAATTATTTGAAAAGGTTTAGAATTATCCATAGAGGATACAGTGCTTGGTAAATGAAGAAAACAGGTCAAAGGACTCATAAATCAGTATGTTATAACTGTGTGGTTCTAAGAGAAGCAGTACTTCAAACATTTCAAATTAGTGTCGATATTAACAACAGTCGCCTTTCAGTCCTCTCAAACTGCTTCATGTTTTTTATATCTAGATTATAGAACCTATCAATAAGCACCTGCCACAGCTCTGTACATTTGCAGTGTAACATGCAGGAGAAAAAAGAAAATCCCGCAGTTTCTCCAGAACCAAAGTAATAAATAAAGCTGGTGCATATTTTCATGTATCTTATGAAATATATATGACAAAAATATTTTCCCATACTTACATGAAAGTGATACTTACAGAAACAAATGACATTCCTTCTGTTGTTTTTTGTTTGGCTTGGTTTTGAGGAGGAAAGCTGCATTTAGGGCTTGAATATGGGGCAGAACTGAACTTTCCATTTCCTTGGAAATCCTAATCAGTTCCTTTGAACACTAAACTCCTGAACTTCCAATAGCGTATTCTCAAAAATATGTTGGAGAATTGTATTAATTCTTGCTCTGTCATGTGTTCTAGTAACATGCCCAGAGATGATACCATGTCTGATCACTGTTGGATGCTAAAGACGTATCAGGGAAGACAGGTATAAATTTTATATAGCAGGTGGTTGAGATTTTTTGGATCTGTAATAGATAGCATACTAGAGATCTCAAATGACACAGCAGCTCATCTGGGAGGGTTTGTGGAAGGAAGGCAGATCTGGAGTTACAGTATCTGCCTGCAGGAAATAAGGGAAGTCGAATTTCTCTGTACTACTATATGCACATTAAATTCCTATTGCACAATGCAGTCTTCCAGCTCTACAGGGAAAGAGCAAAATATTATAACTCGAGTCACCTGATGGCAAGATCACAAGAAAATTGTGTCATTAGCTCCCAAAGCCAATGCACATCAAAGTAACTTTTGCAGCGATACACTGGAAAAACTCTCTTTCCTCTGCCGCCCCCCAAGATAAAAAGATCTCAGGAATCAGTTTCATGTGTTATGTGCTGAGTAACAATGTGCAAAGACTCCATATTTATTGTCTCTTCATTAGGAGAACTACTTACAAAGATGATGCAGTGACATTAAGTACACTCATTTCATTGCACGTTAGTTCAATTCTATGGATCTTGAAACTTGTTTGCATTACAGGCAAAGGGTTTTTTTATATTTAGTTCTAGTTACCTTAATTGCAGCATTTTGCATTCTTTCTCCTTGTTATACATCCTTACATCCTGCATCTTTTCTCAACAATCTTAAGATTGGTCACTCGATAAGGATGAGTAGCTCCTGGCTCTGTTTTGACCTCTCCCAGGAGGATATATTTGGTTTTGTATAAAAAGCTGTAAATTATTCTTCTACTAATGATTGTGATGCTATTGTTGTGCTTCTCACATTAATGGGAGAATCGTGTATGTTTTCACTTTTCCATTTTCAATCTGTAATGTGTAGATACAGACAAAAAATAAATAATCTTTTATTCTTATAGTAAGAAATTCAGCTTTCGAGTAGCTGGAGTCCCACTAGGCTTCTAATTTGTCTGGTTTCTCAGCAAATTATTATTTCCTCTTTATTTGTGGCTGTGATTAGACTAGCTGATGCCACCCTTGCATCACATGCTGAGAGACAAATAGGTCTCCATATACATAAAACTAAATAATTGCTTTATGAAATGAATCCATTAAAGAGGTTCTGCAGGTGCAGCCAATATTTGGATGCAAATATGCAAACAGTCTAATTTCTGGATATTTACAGTAAACTCACTCCTCCTCAACCTCTTTTCTTTCTCATGTGAAGGTTTCCCAAATCACAGAAGTCTTGCAGAACCCTAAGCCATAGCAGAACCAAGTGCAAGGCACCCGACGCTCTTTAAGAATTTCATTCAATCCAGTTTCCAACATCTGCACATTCCTTCCGCAACAACATGTCTTTTGGCAGCTCCCAGCAGTAAAGCTTATCTTGGCGGTGGGCCATCAGCACCATTTTCACTCCCCCAGTCTGATTTCACATGTTTCTTCCAAAGTGTTGGTGATTCAGCAATTGAAAGCTCAATATGACTGGTGTGTTGATCACATTTGAGCACTATGTTAACAAATGCAGTTAGGTTTAAGAAGCAGCGCTGTGCCACTTCACGCCATCCGTATCTATGTGGAACAGTCTTTGCAATACCACTTCCAATGTTGTCATGAATCTGATAAACACTAGATTGTCAGCAAGACTGCTACTTATCTGAAATAGAGATTGATGCCTGCCTAAAAATAGCTGGAGTAACAGGCCTTGTTATTCTTTTTTATTCTCCTAGACAAATCGTGAACTTCATGCCACTTCATCCAGTCCTGAAATGGAGCAACTCTTTAATGGACACACTGTCTGAAATGAGTTCCAGTTGAAAGTGAAGAAGGCTGCTCATTGAGACTGAAATGGCAAAGGGAATTCAAGTCAGATGATTAATTATCCATACTGGAGTTTGACCAAGATGCTGCTGTTCTTGTGATACATGTCGTGGGATAGCTCATGATCAAAAGCCGTTGTAACCTTGACTTCAATTTTAAGCTTCCTTTTTTATACTTAGTCTCCACCTGGTACCAGCAGCTCCATTCTTCATCAGGGCAAAGGGTGCCATCTACTGAAGCACCAGAAGAAACTTTAGGTCTTTTCCTCTTTTTCCTGGATTTGTTTTATCTAGGTACTGACTAAGCCTGATAACTGCTTGGTTTCATGACCAAAGACTCAAAGGTGTTTCTGGCTAAAAAGTAACTCCAACCGAAACTGTAAAAAAAGCTCAAATAAGGGTGCAAGACAACATTTTCCTTGTTATTCCACCAAGCCCTCACCCTCAAAATTAAAAGTCAGAGATCAAATTAAAATCGTAGATGATGTCAATATTTAGAAATGTCTACAAACTCAGAAGTATCTACTTATCTCTGTAATATTCATCCATTCATGAGTAGAAAACAAGGTTGAAAAAGTGAATTAAAAGGTGATTCAAAAGCTACTAGTACGATACCATTTGACTGGCATTAGTAAACAAATGGAATGATTTTATACAAGTAAGTGATCTAGATACAGGTATTTAGTGAGTAGCAACCTCTGACACATAATAAGGAAGGAATCTTCAGTATATTTAATGTCATTAAGAGGAGATGAATATATTAAATAAAGTTTTTTGAAAGCAGCTGGTGTCTTCAAGACAACCAGGAAAACGCTTAGCAAGTTATGGTAATACGCTGATACAGAGCTGGGCTGGAAAGTAATTTAAAACCCATAAACAATTTTCCTGCCAATCAAGATTACATTTTCCAGTGTGAGCTGCTTCTGAAAATTTCTCCATTATTCTAAAAATAAGGTTAACTTGATATACCACCAAGACTGTAAAAGAAGTGACAGAGATGTGCAATCAGGAAAAGATGGTAAGAGTAAGCTTTGCAAGAATTGCAATTCCAGTTAGGAATAACAAGAGGTTTCCTTTTGTGTAAATGAAGACATCTTTGCCATGATAATTTCTGTCTGTCATAGTCTGCTGTAGTAAAATTAATGCAGTCCAGTAAATTGCAGCTTTGTAACAGCAGCCTCCATACTCATTTGCATGAGTGCCCTGGAGTGACAGGAATAGAATATACAGGATAAAAAGTTACCAAAAATAGACTTGTCTAGTGACTGGCCAAATGCTATCAATTGCTTTTGGGAACAGAGGGTGGCGATAAACAGAGGCTGTCAGTGCAGCAAACATGACCCTTCCTGATGCTCTGGTGTGCTTTCTCCCTGCCCTTGTAGCTCTGTGGGTGGGAAGGAGTGGGTTGGAAGAACAACTACTTTCTGCAGCATTAGCTGCTGCAGTCATTGAATAACATAATGTTCCTTGTCTGTGTTTTGCCAGTGGGAGGGTGACTTATCACATAACCGTAACAGGATGAGCAGTGTTGATGGGACTAAAGATAAAATTATCCTGCATATGAGGTTCATATTTAATTTCTATAGACCTAATTTCTGCTGTATAGAAAGGAATCAGTCATTTCCCCAAGATCAGATAAATATGGAATTGTATGATGTTCCCATTTTCATGGTGCTTGTATACTTTTGCATGTGAATAAATTACAGGCATGTGCATTAAAAGAGGAAAAAAGATTAAACATCCCAGGTTGGGTGGGGCTTTGAGCAGCCTGGTCTAGAGGAAGGGGTTCCTGCCCATGGCAGTGAGGTTGGAAGTAGATGATTTTTAAGGTTCCTTCCAGTCGAAACCATTCTGTGATTCTGTGATCCCAACATACTAATAGTTCCAGAGGTTATCACACAGTTGTGCATATCATCACCAAGTTACAATACTATCCTGAATCAGAAGTTTCTGCTAGGTTGTGACAGGGAAGAAGGTACAGAGGTAAGGAGTGTCTTCAAAAGACTTGTCTGTCTCTCAAAATATGCTCTTAATACTGTATCATAGTTATCATGATAGATTATGTTGCATTACCTTACCTGAAACCACATATGCAAACCTATAGTTATTTTTGTAACTGGTGCTATTATATCCTGCATTTCATAGTATACATAGTAATGTAATTTTGTTTCTCAAACAGGATAAAATTTTACCTTGTCATAGACTTGATCTTGCAGCGCAGGATATCTCTGCAAATGGAAACCATGAGAGGACTGTGTGTACACTGTCTGTGCTGCTCCTATGCACCTCCCTGTATCAGTGTTTGAAAAAATAAGCTAGATCTTGTGTTACTGTGGCTCTTTCCAGTGTAGGGGATCTGGGAAAATGTAAGAATAAGCACTTTTCCTTCTATTTATATTCAATATACTCACCAAGGAGCACAAGAGAAATTAATTTATTTTAGTAACACAGGAAAAGAGACATTAATACAAAGGCACAGCACACAATGTCAGAAAGCTTCAGTTGCAACTCCTTCCCAATGTGGCCATATTCAATGTCTGACATGTCTAGAAATGAAGGTATTTTACCAGTTATAGTCAGAACCTTCAAAAATTATTTGAACTGACAAAAACATCTGCAAACTTGATAAGGCAGATTGGTATTGTTCTTTTACTGTCTTGTTCAGTATCAAACCCAGCAATAGATGGGCTTTTCACTTTTTTTAGCCATTCTAAAGTAAGATTTTACCATCCAAAGATTTAGACATAAAATACGACTTTAATTTTTGTCTACTTAAGTTATTGTACCATTTGCATAGCATCTGAAAACTCTGCTCAGGCCATGGTGGCATGGAGCTGGGCCAGGTACAAAACAAATGACCCCAGACTTTTCTTTCCTCTTCTTTAGGCCATTAGAAAGAAACTTGGTTTAGCAAATAGCCCTTTGACTGGACTTGAGAATTACTGTATTCCATTTTTTACCCTATGGGTGCGATGTTACATGAAATTGCATCACCCCTATTATGCCTGATTTTTTTTTTTGCCCTTTTTTATCTTTTAAATGCTCAGGGTATTCCTCTGTGTCTTTGAACAGCTCCTATCACAGTGGATTTAGGTTTGCAGTCTCTAAGCATTATTACAAAAATAAAAATAATAGATGGAAAAAAGTCATTATTAGAGGCTACTTGTTCTTAAAATTAACACATAAATTTACAAGGTTACCTGAAAAATCTCCGCAGAACACAGAATACTCCCTAAGATAGTTTTTGCACTTACTACTTATTACAGGGCAAAATTAAGGAGTTGTAGTTGTTTGTAGTCTCGATATACAAATACTTCTGCTTTTGACAGTGAGCTTCAACATTTGCAGTCGTTTGTTTTATACTAATCTATTTTTCTTTTTTAAATCTATGGGAAATAATAAGGATGATATTTTTTAACATGAAGAAAAATAAAGCTTGAGTGTTACCAAGCTCCTCAAAAGACCACAATAAGCATGGGAAGTTAAAAATAGAAGAAAATATGTTACACACTGTTCATTTTATGTCTCTGCTTAATGTAAGCCTTGTTAGTAACTGATGGTCTGTCTTGCTCAGCCTAATTTATTTGATACAGAAGTTCATATGAAACAACCCAACTTGGGGGCAGGATGGAGAGGTACCTGTGTGATTCAGTTCTGTGAAACAGATGAAGAGACCTTGAAAAACCTTCTGTAAGATTGCTCTCAGAGGTTTAGTTGGTTCATTTGCCTGTGCCATTTTCAGAGTTGTTTAGTAGTATGTTTTCAGTTTACCTGCACTTTCAGAGGCATTTTTCATAGAGGCATGTGGTCGCATCCATAGTCTTTTATGGCTCAGCCTTTATTGCTGGAAATCTGTGAGACGTCTTGGCAGCATGAAGAGATACCACAGTATAAGCATGAGGCATACGCAGGGTGTGACTCACTGGTCGAAGAGCCTAAGGCAGTAAGGCCAAGAATCAAGAAAACTACTGTGATGTGCCATGCACGGTGGCTTGTGATGTTGCACTGAACTCAAATAGTGATGTATCTTCCAGATAGTTCTGTCACAAGTGGGGCTGCTCAGCTCAGAGCATCCTACGCACCAGACAAGGTGGGATTTTCATAGAAGGAAGACTGCACGGCAGTGTAATTAAACACATAAGGCATTTGTATCTTGAAGAAGAAGAGCAGGAAGAAAGTAGCAAGCGCTGGCTGCCTAAGTTGTCTTCAGCCAGGCATTGTCCCATGTTCGAATTCTTCCCTTTACAGCCCAAGTAACATCCAAAGGTTTGTTAACAGCCAAGTGCTTTGCCTTGTTTCCCAAAACCTTTTGGTACCTTGTTACCAGCTGGAATCCAGCTTCATGTGGATATTGCAGACAATGCTAGCAGATCTCCACATCAGACAGAAACGTTTTGAGTTAGAAAATCCTGTAGACCTTTGGCTACCTCAAGCACATGGTCTCAAAACACTGAAAAACAGGGGCAGATGCCTGAACTATTGATAATTTCTGGTATTTTGACTGTCTAGCTGTTTGGGTGAGTAGGGTTTAAAAACAAGTTACAGGGGCTATAGGAATGCATATTTTCTTTTAATCCCAAATGGATACTTACTTATATGACAGTCATATCTCCAAGAACAGGTCAGCATGCTGCGATGCTTAATAACAGTAATTCTCAGCCTTACGTGCAGGCTTGAGCTGTCAGACTGAGTTGTAATGTAGATTTCTCTGTAGGTCCCTGAGAGTGATCTTATGGATTTTAGTCTTCTTCAGAGACACTGAACAGCAGTTCAGCAGAGAAGGAGGTCCCACAGAAACAATTTGCTATAATTGCAGCAGGCTGGACTGGTGGAACTCAGGGCTTCCTAGTTGGCAGCTTTAACAGGATGTAAAGCCTGTTAAATTATCTGTCTTTCCCCAAACAAGCAAAATGGTGAAGAAACCTGGTTGCCAATGGTACTTCCTGCATCAGGACTCCAAAGGAAAGCCTGCTGCTCTGAAATTGTTGAAAACTGGGCGTATGATAGCAAGTACCATTGGCTGAAAATGTGCAACCTCGCTGGTAGTATTTGTGATCTGCTTTTGACCTGCCAAGGTCAGTCTCAAAGTGCCTCATCAAGAAAAACAATTTTGGGACACAAAACACCTTAAGCTCTAAAAAACTTCACCAAAAAAAGAGCTTTTAAGTACTGATTTGAGCTTGAGAAAGTTTTTTTTAAGTTGACTGAAAACTGAAAACTCAATCTAATTTATACCAAGAAAGCATCTTTCAAGGTAGTTACCACATTTTCCAAGTGAAGAGCAGTTTGACATGGCACAATGGCATTTCTTGCATGATGAAGACTGTTGGTGTAAGGAATAATGTGCTACAAGTCAGCTGCCTTGTAGCACTTTAGTCCTTGTGTAGCAACATTAACTTCCTGAAATCTGGAGTTTATTTCTACAAGAAGTAATGCTCAAAAATGCCTTTTTTTTTTTTTTTTCCAAATGAGAAAAAAAATGAACACTATTTCAAAATTTGATTGAAAATAAGTTTTTTTTTAAGCATTAAAATAATTGATGAGCACTGTGTTTTGCCATCACATTACTATAGAGTATTAATCCCATATTACGGCTGTTAAAGAATTCCATATTAGAGTTTTTAAAGTAAAAAGGAATAATTTAAATTTTACAGAAATAAAGCACATCATCCTCTAATGTTTTGATCATTTCTCATAAACTGAAATACATCTCTCTTTTTATAGAACAGCTGTATTTCTTAGACTCAGGGTTTTTTGGTGAAAAACAGCTCCCATAGGAAATTTTCAACATGATGCAAGAAGTCGTATTTTATTCTATAAAATATATGGAACTTTTGGAACAAGACCAGAGGAGGGCCACGAGGATGATCAGTGGACTGGAGCACCTCCCATATGAAGATAGGCTGAGAAAGTTGGGGCTGTTCAGCCTGGAGAAGAGAAGGCTGCATGG
>JAOEHY010004755.1:15591-39541 GCA_025447955.1 Psilopsiagon aurifrons
CGGCTCCACCCGGCTGCGGCGGCTCCTCCGTCCTTGGCGGCGGGTGAAGTTACCGCCGCTGTGGGACCGAGCCGGGAGCTCCAGGCGGAGAGGAGCCCTCGCCCTGCCCCGGCGGCAGGGGACGAGCTGGGCAACAACAAGTAACGCCGGGTAGGCCGAGCTCTGCGCTCCGGAGGGAACTCCTCAGAGGGAAAAAACATACAATAATTGTTCGCAGTGGCAGAACAAGCCCGAACCAGTCTCTTTATTATAACTTACCTGCATGTCGGAGCTTGCAAGGTAATTGTTGAGCTTCGGTTCCCCCATTAATTAGGAGCAGGATGAATCCTGAGCTATGAACAACTGAACTCGGTGCAGTGAGCTGCAGGGTGGCAGCAGTAGAGGTGTAATGCAGGAGTGTCGAAGCAGACTAAAGTACGCATATCTCTGTCTCATCTCCAGCGGCCATGGAAGTGCGCTAATCCAGAGGTGCCAGCTACTCAGATCCTGGTCTGGCAGGCAAATAACGCAGGGCGTCTTTGCAGGGCCGTAGCTGAAGAACCGGTAGGATGTCCTTGCAAACATATTTCAAGGCCGTAGCTGGTTTTGGCTTTATTTTTGAGGGAGACCAGATACTGTGGTTACAAATCCGGAATCGTTTCTTAATATTATAGTATTACATTTCTTGCACAAACTTAAGCAATCATCCTCTTAGTCAATACTGAATTTTTAGTAAGCAGGTGAAAAAGAATATTTAAGATCGGGAGGTTTACAAAATACATTAGTAGATACCCTCCCTGCCCCCCATTAAACGATCTGGAGCAGAAAGTGAGGTGGGGAGAAAGCTGAAGGGATCAAGACTGAATACGATTAGTGTAGCTTTGCTAGCAGTAGCCTTTCAAATGTAAGATTGCAGGCCTGATCTTACTGGCTCCAGTGTGTTGGCCCTTTCTTGAGTATTTTTATGTAATTGTGTAGATTCATGACACATGTATGCAACTAGAATGCTCTAAGTGAGCATCTGTGTGTTTTGAGTAATATTTAAGTTCATGGGAAGCTAGTCCTCTTTGCCTTGACATGAAAATGTATCTCAGTGCTGTTGCTAATGTTGGCTGTTTACTTAGTTTGAATTGCAGAAATGAATATCGGCCTGAAAAACAGGGGTTGGTTTGGATTATTGTTATTGTTATTGAGGCTTTTTCCAATCAAATTGTGTAGGACTGGCATCATCCCATAAGTTTTGTAGTTAAAGGAAATCCGGAAATCCACCTTAGTTTAATTTCTGTTATTCAGTGTTTTCATTCATAGTAGTCCTTATCCTGTAACTATTACTTTTGTGTACATTTCAACCTGTTTTTAAAAAGGTCTTTACGGACTTAAAAAGTAATGAAGATGCATTAGATCAGGGACTCTTGTTTGAACCCAGGGTAAAACTCATGACCTGAAAGCAAGCAGGACCCCAAATGCTCACTTTGGTTGGTAGCTGAGTCCTGCTGCGCCTTCAAGAGCACATCTGTAGCTCCCCAGTGGTGGGGTGTGTTGACTGAGATAAGTGGCTTGTTCCCAAAAGTGAGGAGGAACCATGAAGCTTTCTTAAATGTCAGACATCTCTCCACAAGTTGAGGACCTCTTGTTGGGTCAGTCCACAAGCGAGCATACTGGGTAGCACTTCAAACCTGCTTTACAAAGTTTACAAGAAGATACCTACAGAATGAAATGTTGCAGAGCTGTGACATTTGTTCAGTGGCTCTAGTTTCCTTGCTCTGTCAGTAATCCTTAGTGAAGGGATCTATGCAAGCTAAACCACCTTTTTAGCTAACAGGCAGTCTTTATCTCTCTCCCTAGTGCAAGTCCAGATATAGAGGGAAGAAGCATTCTTGTGGGGAGATAGAGTTTGCTTCCAAACCCCTTTCTGCAGTGCTTCCTTGCTTAACATCTGGCTGGTATGGAGTTGCAGAGGAAGGAGGAAGAAGCTGATCACCATCCAAACTACCACCTGAAGTACATTAATATATTTATCCCTGTAATTATCTACTGTGCCCAATATGTCACCCTGAGCTTTAAATTAGACAGGCCACGATTTGAAAGTAGCTGCCTCTTCCCTTGTTGTGCTGTGGCTGAGACCCAGCTGACCCTGTTCACAGTAAGCTGGTAGGTGGTTGAATCCTGGTAGTGGCTCAGGGTCTGTTTATAGTGATGGATGCAAGCAAGAAAAATCTGTTCAATGTGAACACAGGGCACGGTATTTAAGAAACATTTCGCATACACTATGGGTGGGACTGTCAGCTGTGCTCCCTGTACTAGGGTAGTTATTCAGTGCTTCCCCCACTTTAGGCTTTTTTTCAGGCTGTCTCAGTCTCTAATGACCTCTCTCTTACATAGATCATTAACTCTTTTTCTCTCACCTGTGCCCTCCCAGGTCAAGATAAAGTAATTTTATTTTATATTTTTAAACAAATTAAATAAATAACCCCTGAAACAAACTGATTTCTGTTTGACCCAGGTAAGCCACAAGTGGTTCTTTGTGGTTTCCACCCTTCAGATAGCAAGGGAGGAAAGTGCATAAGCACCACAAGGAATTTCTAAGGTTGAATATCTGGTATTTGCCACTGTATCTCTGTCCTATTTGGGGCAAAGAAGGAATTGTAGGCTGGTCAGATGTGCTGCATGCTTGGGCACTGTGCTAATCTTGCTGATCTAATTACCGTTGGATTTTTCTTTTTTCTGAAGAAAAACCGGTAGTAAATCTGTCAGCTGGTATGCCAGCAGCAAAGTATTCAGTATCTCATTAAATGTATCCCCAGACCTCTGGTTTGTACATGATACTTGCCAACCATATAGTCACATCCGACATGATGATCCTTTATGAACTTGTTTTAGCCTGAAATTCAAGCTGTCAAAACTAAACATAAAATCATACCAAATTATGTGATTGTGCTTTGAAACCTCCTTTCTAAGCTTTAATGATCAAACTCTTGAGATGATGCCTTTATTTTTCCTTTTCATTTCTGCCCCCTTCCCTGCCCATATTTTTTTCTTTAAATTTAATTTTGGTGGCTTTTGCTGGTTTGGTTTTTTTATTTTTTGGAGCTCTTCCAAGTGCATTTTTTCTTTAAGCATAAAGGTTGCAGTGCCAGGATACCTCAGGATTTCTGCTCCATAGCAAATGTTATTTCCTGCAGCGCCACTCTGTAAAGCAGCCATTATTCGCTTGCTAACTGAAATTTGCTGAGCCAGCAGAGCAGAAACAGCAAGGCTGCTTACCTGGAAGCCAAGCAGCTCAAGGATGAGGCTTGAAAAGTGGCTGGCAGTGTCTGCAGGTGCTCACGTACCTCATTTAACCAACTTTCAAAATCCTAAGTGTTGATACTTATGAGCAGGTTATAGAATATTGTAAATGTCTAGAAAGGTATGGTGTCCAGTTCTTCAACTATTCCAGCATTGTGGAAAGCTGAAAGGCTGGGGGATGTGTGTGTCTTTTAACCTCCTACTACCCTTCAGAAGGTACTGTTTGCCTTTCCTTTGTACAGCTGCCCTATGCCCAGTTGATTATTGAGAAGTTGTGCTTTAAATGGAGAGGACAAAGCAACGAAGTTCTTTAACATTATTGTTGCTTTTCAGAAAAGCAACTTCAGAGCTGGGACTGAACTGTAGGGGTGTCTTGACAGAGAGTTTGATGTTTGGTCTATTGGATGTGCCTTTTTGTTTTTTGGTTACCTTCTAGCCAGAAAGTGTGTCAGCTGCTTGCTGCAGGAGAGTTAGGCAGCTTGCTTGTGGCCTAAACCCCCTTGCAGCACCCTTGACTTTGCCATTCACAGCTAAAACATTGTTCTCATCATCCAAATCATAAACCTGCTTTCTGCAGTGGTCTAGTATGATTGAGATTGTTCCCAGCTGCTGAAGTTTGTGTGTTGGGGTTTTGTCTTGCATGTGTGTTGTACTGAAATTAGGGTATCACAGTACTGCAAAATATTTGTTACTCCTAATACAGCATTCAGTCAGAAATTATTTTCTTAGAATGTAATTCCTGAGAAACAGAAAAAATCAGAGCAATACTTATAAGTTACCAGATATTTCTTAAGAACGTTGGTTTTGCAACTGCTTTACCAAAGCTGAATGTGTGAAGTTTGCTTTCTCAAGTAACAGAGCATCAGTTTGTGCAATGACTTAAGAACTGCATTGCTGCATATAAGTTAATTTTGTTTCTCATCTGAAATAATTCAAGTATGTTGGATGTGATTGTCAGACCCTGAAGGTGTCCACCTTCCTTCTTCTGCCTCTATGAGTTAAAATCAAGTACAGGTCTGGATTGTTTGTAGGCCCAGTAGCAAATAGCAGCACTGAACAGCAGTGCTGCTTTAGAGGTTTGTGATGATTCTTTTCTTAAATCCCTCCAGCTTGTGGAATTCACTTTAAAAGAGTGAAGGAGTGATGAGTGCTTTCTTATAGGCTTAAATTTCATACTTGGTGACACCTTTGGGCTTGTGAGCTTTGATAGCAGCCTGTGATTTCTTCCCTCGCTACCCTGCAGCAGATACTGCTCTGTTCAGTGTGTTTGTAAACTGAAAGTAGGCTGATCTCTCACTGCTTCTCTCAAGATTTTACTGGTTGCTTAGGTATAATTATGAAATAATTTATTGAAGTCCAAGGCTGCAGAGTATTTCAAACTATTAGTATAAAAAAAAAGTTAACTATGAGCTACTAAGCCCATTCCTTATTTGCTTACCTGAACAGCACTGAACTTCTTGATGAAATAAAAGCTGGTGCTATTACATGCCAAATAATTGTGGTGATTAGCTTGTGAGAGGTTGCTGTGTTGAATTGTTTTCATTCCATGGATTCTTGAACCGAGAAAGATCTTGAGCACTGCCTCCTGTTTGTAGTGGGCTCAGGACTGGCAAAGGTGAAATCTGCCTTTCTACAAGGGCCTGAGACACTGTTCTCTCTTGTATTAGCCTGTCCTAAGTGATTAACGACCTCCTTGTGTGTCTGTGCTTTGGCTCTTGGACAACAAAAATATTTTTTGTTTATTTTTTATTTATTTTTTCCTCCTATAGAGATGGCATAAACTTGGTGTTGTTGCACTCAGAAAAGAAGCACTTCATGCCATTTCCAGCCTAAGACCTGTTTCCTTAACAGGACTTTTCTGTATTCCTCGCCTAGAGCACTGTGTCCAGTTCTGGGCTCCCCAGTGCAAGAGGGACATGAAGCTCCAGGAGGAAGTCCAGCTAAATGGCTACTAGAATGACTAAGGGTTTGGAGCCTCTCTCCTGGAGGAAAGGCTGAGATAGCTGCTCCTGTTTGGCCTAAAGAAGAGAAGGCTCTCCAGGATCTGATCAGTGTGTTTGAGTATCAGAAGGGAGGGTGTCAAGAGGACAGGAACAGACTCCTTCCTATTGGTGATCCCAGGCAATTGGACAAGAGGCAAGGGGCATAAACTGAGCCGTAGGAAGTTCCACCTGAACATGAACTCACTGTGAGTGTGACTGAGTATTGGAATAGGTTGCCCAGAGGGGTGGTGGAGTCTCCTTCCATGGGGGATACTCAAGAGCCACCTGGACACAAATCTGAGCAATGTGCTCTTGGTGATCCTGCTTGAGTGGGGAGGTTGGACCAGATGACCTCTGGTGGTCCCCTCCAGCCTCAACCATTCTGTGATTCTGTATTTTTGCCTGTAGTATTTGTTACTATGTGATAAACACTTGTCTATGTTTCAGCTTCTCCAGATGTTTCTAAATGCTGGTTATGGCTCTTCTACCTACCTATGTCTTGTTTTACCTTCTGTGTTTTTTTCCATCAGAAGCCAGTCTCTGATTGCTTCTAATCTGTGGTGAATTTGAGGTTTTTTCAGGGTTTTTCACCCCTTTTTAAAGACTCTAAAGAGCTAGTTTCAAAACAGAGTTTCATAGATGAGCCTTTTGACTGATCTATTTTTCTGGGGTGACTTAGAGAGTGTGTTGCTAGCATGCTTTATGTACATCTACAGGTGATGTTTGGGTACACAGAAGTTGGGGAGAGGAAAGCAAACTCAGGTTTGTCTTATGTTTGTGCAAATCATTAACTTAAAATTTTTTTTGATATATTTTTCTTATTTTGAAGCTGAGACTGTTAGATGGTATGTTTGCTGATGTTGTTTTAGGATCCTCTGTTTTTCCAACTGAGATTTCCTGATCTCTTGCAGCAGAGCTTCCTCCTCCATATACTGCCATTGCAAGTCCAGGTGCCAGCAGTGTTCCTGTAATAAATTGCCGTGTGTGCCAGTCACTAATCAATTTGGATGGCAAGCTACACCAACACGTTGTTAAGTGCACAGTTTGCAATGAAGCTACGGTAAAATGGATTTTTAGTGTTTTCTTTTTGTGAAGGAAAGTGGGGGGAAGTTGAAGTAAGTTGCTGGTAGGATCTATGTCCTCACCTACAAAGAATGCGTTCCTGCTATCCCTGCAGAGGACCTGTTAGCACAGCTGACTGTGGTGTAGCTAGCGTGCGGATTCCAGAACTGCTGGCCTGAGGATGGTCAAAAGCAGTTAGGATAAATCTTCATGCGTCTGAGCTGTCTGTGCAGGATGCCTCCTTCTGAGGAGGACAAAAAGCAAACGTGCTGTTTAAGCAATTGCTCTTCTGTAAAGAAGGGTGAAGCTGGTTTTGGTGGGATGAAAAGAGCAATTGAATTATTTGAACAGTGGAAGAAACAAAGTAACTAACCCATACCTCTGTCTGACTATATGCTTTCCTCATACAGTACTATTCAGTCAGTTCCTTAGCTTGCTAATGAACCACAACACCACAGTCTTGACGTGCATAAATTCTGGGTTCCTCCCCAGTGATCACAGGACTTTTTGCTCTTCTGTCTTCTTCCCCTTTTCTTATTTCAAGTGATCTGTACTTGTCCTTCTTCTTCTATTTATTTATGCGTTTATTTTTCCCTTCCTGCCAGTTTTAGTTTTGGGATCTGATATTGCAGCATTCCACAGCTGCTGGGGGCATTTGCATGACAAACACTAGATTGGATTTATTTTATGAAAAGAGCTTCAAAATATGTCCTGAAAATGGGAAGCCTTAAAACTGTAGAACTTTATTCTTCTTTTGTTTCTTCCTTTTTTTCTCTTTTTAACTAAGAGAAAGTAGAGAACCTGGCATTAATATGGACTTTGCCTGCCAATATATAATGTTTCAAGCCAAAGATCTTGCAGATTTTGGTTTGCTGTATGAAAAGGACCTGGAAACTTGACTCCCACATTGGAGAAAGATAATTTCAGTGCAGTTTAATTTAAGATTACAGTTCAGTGATATCTACATAGTCTCTTGGAGACTGAGAACCAGGCTGATGCTTTCACTGTTGAATAAAGCTATTGTACCAGGCAAGGAGGCTGTTTTGATGTTTTGACTATTTTTTTTTTTGTTTTAATATACCACTACTGAAGATCACATTTTAAAAAATGACTAAACTGGAGTTTTAGCAATGACTTAAATTAGCCATTGCTAAAAATACACATGGTTTTTCCATTAGTTTGCAGAATCTCTTCTTTTTTCTAGTGAGGAAACTTGCACTTCTTTCTCTGCAAAGAGAGAAAGCTTCTAATTTTGTCTTGACTCTCAGATTTCTCCTGTAAGAGGAACTGTATTTCTCTGTTAGCCAGAACTTGTAACTGAAGTTGTTCTGCTTTGTCATACTGTTAAGAGGAAAAAAAGTGAATTGCTATGACTTCTGATGTGTGTTCTTTGGTGGGTTTTTTTCTTTGTTTGTTTAGCCAATCAAAAACCCTCCTTCAGGGAAGAAGTATGTTAGATGTCAATGTAACTGTCTCCTTATCTGTAAGGATACGTCTCGGAAAATAGGCTGTCCAAGACCAAACTGGTAAGAATAAAAAACCGTAAGTGCTTTGAGAGTTTTCTGTAAAGCTGGTTTGTGTTGAAAGTTTAAAACTGAGAGTTTCAAACCTGTACCCCTGTACACTGGACACTTACAGAGTATTATTGAATCACTGCAGATGCAGGTTGTGCTAGTGTCGATTTTGAATTAATTTTTTTAAAATATTAACTTTAAAGAGGAAAAATTGTCTTTTTTTTTCTTATTTAGTGATAGTCTCATATATGTGTTTCCCAATTTAGCTCCTTCGTAAGGAAAAAAAAAGTTATAAAGAACAGGGAAGAAAATACTTGTTTCTGGGACATAGCTTTCATAATTTCCTGCAAACTCAATTATTGTAAGCACGTAGGTTGTCCCTCTGCCTAGCTTGGAGCGGGGACTTCAGAATAAAATGGGAGAAAGAGCAATAAGTTGGCTTTAGCCCAGTTCTCCCTTGTTTGTTACACTTGAGTTTTCAATCTCCTCTCACCTTGACTTCAATTTACACATTCTTTATAAAAGAAACAAGCTTGATTGCCATAGTGAACATTCTTACCTTTGGGCTTTGATTGTTAAAGATACCACTGAGGTAGGAGGTTTTTTTATGGTAAGTGATGCAGCTCTATCAGGAGAAATTGAGATGTAGGTGAGATCTGCAGGAATATGTCCTACTGCACCGAGAGCCCTGGTCGCCAGTCAGTTGGCTATTCTGATTTTGAAACATAGTTTGATATTTGGTATGGATTTATATATGTATTTATTTATAACTAATACAGTGTTGAGGAAAACTTCAAAACTTGCTCAAATTTTCTAAGTGTGAAAAAATGTTCTTGGGATGCTTCAGTTGTAATACATCATGTGGTTGGTAACCAGTCAGAATCAGAATCTCTTCAATGTTAAAATTATCCCAAAGGCATGAATCTCAGCAGTTTTTCTATGATGGTAAATGTATTTACCTTATTAGAAGATGTGCAAAATTGGGGTACTTTTAGAGACAGTTGGGGATATGGCCTAAATGGAGGGCTCCAGATTGAAGGGAGGCCTTCCAGAATACAGTTTGGGTTGTATGTGGAGAGAGGGGCAGTGCAAGTTAAATAATGTTTTAATTTTTTCCTTCACTTTCTTCGTGCAAGGAGGTCTGATGCTTGTTCTGCTTTGAGTTGGTTAATTTGGGTACTGTCATTTTGGACAAACAAGTTGTATAATTAAACTGAAAACCTGACCATAAAAGCAAATACTTACAAACTGTTTTTTAAAGTAAATTGATTGCATTTAGTCAGCCTGGGGTGGTTTTCTTTTTTAATTCAAGGTGAATGAAATTTTTACTGGACAAATACGGATGTGCTGCTTAAATTGACGTAGTCATAGTAGTGTGGGAAGGAGGTGTATCTGACTTGGGAAGAAGAATGGGGTTATAGAAGAGGCCTTACTCTTTCTGCATGTTTCACGTGGGTATGTACATTCCAGGTCATGGGCTTGCTTCAGCCAGGGTATTAAGATTACATTTTCCTAAGGAGTGTTTCTGCCATATGATGGCAAGCCTTTGATCCCTGCAGGGTTTTGGCTTGCATGGCTGATCTTACAGTGAAAGAGAATGTTTTGAAAACTGAAAAGGAAAACACTTTGGAGAGAGACCAAAACTGGGTGCATCGTCTGTTTCAGAAAGCAGATGATAGTTTAAAAGTATAAAATATTTGGTAGTGACTGAGCTAATTGCTTAAGCACATAGTCCTTCTCTTTTGCTACCTTAATTACACATACGTCTAATGTTCTTAACGCAGTAGACGCATCATTACTCTTGGTCCAGTAATGCTGATCCCAGAAGAGCAGCCAGCTCAGCCTGCCTTGCCAGTTCAACCAGATGGAACTCGAGTGGTGTGTGGGCATTGTGGAAATACGTTCCTTGTAAGTAAAGCACCGCGTTCGCCTTCTAACCTCACCGTGCTATCTCGCAAGCTGTTTGTTGTAAGCACATTTAAGTGTGTATTGCCTCACAGTATGGCATCATTGAGGAACTAAAGCTTCTTCTGTGCTCACATTGCTATGGATGTTTGTTCTGTATGTGGTTATCTTTACATGCATGTAAAATTTTTAACAGTCTTTCTGTGCATGTGTGGGTGAAGTTCAAAGTCAGTCTTACTGGTTAGTGATGTGAAAGTGGGTGGTGCTGGCAAAAATGTTACGATTCCAGGTTCTGTTCTGCTTGCAATGATGGTTATATTCTACAGTGGCTAAGAGAACTGCTATGCTGTTACTGTATGGGCCCCTGAAAGCTGTTTGTTATAGCATTTTCCATTGACTTATCTGTCAGTTACAGAACTGGAGGTTTTGGTTTCTCTGGGAGGCTGACAGTTGATCCTGGTTTTGAAGTGGATGGGTGCAAGAATACTCACATGCTGTTGAACTGTTTGTAGCCTTTTACGTGGATAAGTGGCTGCCGTGCTTGAATTTTGATTGCAGGTTAGCTTTAGCTTCAGCACCTAGCAGTACTTAAATATTTGTCAGGTTTGTGAGTTACGGGAAATGGCTGAATTAAGTGGTACACCTGAAGGACCTGAACAGTCACCAGAGTGGTGTTACGTTCCTTAAAGGGTTGTTTCAGGCCAGAGAACGCTAAAGTGCGTTTTGTGAAAGGAGAAAAGCTTAGGGGATGGTGCCCCATGTTGGCTTGTATCCGCAGTGAGAGGAGGGTTTGCTTGTGATGGGCTCTGTAATGGTATAGACTTGTGCCATCCGGCTTACTGATCAACGAGGTGCGCTATTAATGGCTCAACTACTGTAGTAGATGATGAATGCAGAGACCAAAAGATGGCTCTGACACCTTTTATTTATTTTTTTTTCCTTTTTTAAATGGAAACTAGGGAGTAGATTATGAATTTACAAGTAATGTACTACCTGCAAAACCATTAGATGCTTGAGAAATATTCTGTCTGCATTTAACCTTTCTAAATGCAAGCCTGTATAAGGCCTTAACTAGTAAGAACACTGTATGCAATATAGAATAATGTTACTAACAGAGACCTACTGGGTCTACAGAAGAAAAAGCTGTCTCAAGTACATATTTTACAGGATTTTTTATTAAGGGTTGCCTTTTCTTCTGTTTTTTTAATATAGTCGGATGTAAGTAAAAAAGTAAATAGTGAAGTGTTGAATACCTGCATGAACACTATAGTTTGATACAGAGCCATAATCTAACTTTGTAATGCAATTATGCTTTTTAGCACAGCTTTAAAACTGCACAGATTAAAGTAGTGCTGTAGAACAGCTATGGTATTAAGTTTTAATATGGTCTCAATGCACAAGACCATCTCTACTATGTGATTTTAAGGGAGGGTGTTAATTATTATGGAGAGTCAGTGCTATGAAATAAAATTCTCATTGCTAAATTACTGGCTGAACTTTGGGGGCTTTCATAAGTATGGGAGTTTTATTTGTCTTTATCTTCTATTTGCTTTCTGTAAGTGCCGCCCTGATCTGATGGTTGCTTCATAGTCCCATCTGCCACTAAGACCAATTCACTTCATTGGACATTGAAAAGTAACCATTAGATTCATTAGATATTTGAAGCTTGAATTCTTTTATGCTTGTTACCAAGAGACAAATCCCTTTTTCTCACCTTACACAGTGTTCCCAGCACTGTTATGCTGTTTTCTGTTACTAAGTTGTGAGATTCTGTGGATAAAATTTTTACTCAAGAAAAATCAGGAAATTGCTTGGGTTTGAGAGTGAGCAGATACGCAGAAAACAGAAGTGCTGTAGCCCACCTGGAAATTCAGCTTCTGCAGGGGTATTTCTTCCCCTTGCTATATCTGCATTATGAAGCAAATACATAATGCTGATGTTCTCAGCAACTCAGTAAAGTATCTCTTTTACTTTACTTGGCAGTTAAAAAAATAAATAAAATAGACAAGCACAGCTAGAATTGCTGGAGTGTTAAAGTCAAGTTGTTAGTTGCTTGTTTGGTGTTCTTTTAAGTGTATCAACTTGTTCATCACCTTTCCAAGATTCTTTTGTTTGGGCTTTCCCTGCCTCTGTGCATGGGGATTGTTTTTGACAAATTGTTAAAAGCATGCTTCATGCTGTGGAGTGCCTTAAAACTATCTCTGTCTTAGCTGGGAAAATGACTTGGTACTGAAGTAATACTGAACTATCACTAGTTATTCTCATTTTGTTCATCAGATTATTTTTTTCCTCAGTAACCTGATAGGATGAAGTCCCTTGTGTTTCTGGCAGTTGGAGTTCAGGCAAGTGGAAAAGTAGTGGAATAGAAAAGCAGGGCAGGAGGAGGGTTTAATTGTCTTGCTAAATTGCAATCTGATCAGGTTTAGGCTTTTTTGAGACCTTCTGGACTTGGTCTGTGGCTGAGATACTGTTTCTGTCAGCAGTAAGGCGTTCACTGCAGCCCCTCTCGCAGGGGTCTCTGGCTGTGAATATTTGTGGCTGTCAGAGGCTGAGTTGACTTTGGAAATGTCCCTGTGTTGTCCTTCCCTCCACCATCCCTTCTGCTACCATCCTGCTTTTAGGGAGACCCTTGAGGACAGGAGACCAGGATACAAGCTATGGAAGCCAGATGCTGTAGGCTAAGCACTGCACTTTGTCTGTTGTGCTCTGTCAGTTTTCTTTTTCTAAATCTCATCAAATATGAAAATTTTTTCTTCTGAAATAATCAAAAAGAGAGCCCTTTCTCCTCTCCACCCCCTTAATTTTTCTTCCGTCTTGTACTGGAGGTACTGAGAAATATTTTAGGCTCAGATGGAAAAAAAACTGACATACTTTTCTAGTAATTGCCTTGATAGATGTCTGGTTTTGTCCACAGCTGAAACATTGAAGAGCTTTCCAAAACCTTCATCTGTGTTTTGGTATATCAAACCAGGGGTTTGGAGTAGTATTGTTTATTGTATCGTTTCAGTTGGAAAAATAGTGTTTATTCTCAGAAGTGAGTTTCATGAAACTGTAACCTCAAATTTTCTTAACAGGATTAGATACTTTAAAGCACTCTGGAATACATGTAAAAAATAGCAGGTTTAAGCATGATTTTAACTACTTGTTAAACCCCCCAAAAAAACACAAATTAGAACATATATGAAAATAACCTTTTTCCATGGTGCTAGTGTGAATTCTTGTAGCTTGAATGTCATGTCATAGTTTTGCTCTTTTTCTGCAAATATTTCCAATTTATGCAGAAGGCTTCATAGCAGTCCTTCTGTTACCTCCAGCTAACAGAACTTCAATGAAACTCTTGAATAACTCTTCAATGAAAGCAGATTATCGATGCCTCTTTTTTTATTTCCCATGATTATTTGGAGTCCAAATACATTTGAGTTTGTATCTGTTAGTAATTATGGCTAGTAATCAGAAATATTAGAATAAATAAAGCCCTAGAAAGATCATTTATGAGTAACCTTGGAAATGGAGTTGCTTACACTGGGATAAAACTGGTGTACAGCAGTGAAGTTAAATTACAATTATGTAAAATGCAAGTCCTGGTTTTACAGTCCATTCTGTTTCTGGAATTGCAGTTTAAAAAGCATGAAGGACAGCTCTGAAGAGGTTTGTCTCCATCAGTGGTGCTGACAATTGCACTGTATCCCACTTCTGCTGTGTAGAGCTAAGGGAAATTGAGTAGCTTTTGACAAGGATGCAGGAAAACAGCTAACTTGCTTGTCTGGCACGTGAGTGTGGAAGTAGAACTAATGCTCCTAAAATGTGTTGCTCAGGTGGGAAGTATTACAGAAGCTTTTGCTTCATTAAGAGATAAAATAGAACTATGCTAATTCAGTTTGGCCAAGTCTTTGTAAACAAATAAAGAACAGCTATGCAGGTGTTATTGTAATTGGATACTTCAGGACCAGGCAAAAAACCCAACCTGATTTCTTTTTAGTAGAGGATTATCCCCGTTAGAAGTAAATAAAACTGAGGGAGACTCTTCAAGAGGCAGGAAAGTGCGCCCTAAATACTACAGATCAGAACCTCTCTTGCATTAAAACCTGCTCATACTGACAGGGTGTTACAACCCACATCCTCTTTCTTTGCCCGTCAAATCATAACTCTATTTTCAGTGTTTAAATGGTGCTGTGCTGTAGGTAGGTCCTGTTTTCTCTACAAGGGTGGGCTCTGATCTGTGTTCATAGTAGTTATAACAAGGCTATTCACTTCAGCAGATCACCTCCTGATTTCTCACAGAGATAAGGATCTGAATGAATGCATTGGTGGTCTGTGCTCTGCCTTCTTCCCCTGCTGTTAATTTGCAGTGTGACTTTTGCATAAATTAAGTGGGGAGGGGAGAATTGTTTCACCGGGAAACTGCTGTGTCCACTTGAGAAAGGCAGCAGAAGAGAGCTGCAAGTACAATATAACTGCTTGCAGAGCAGAGAACAATAATCCTACCCCCTTGTTCAAGCATGTTTAAAACGCTTGTCTAATACTTCTGTTACCAGAATGAAATTTAACAGAAAACTGTTGTTTTTAAATGAGTGTATGACTGTGTATCCTGGGGTTGAGGTAGTTCTAGGCATTACTTTCACTAAAGCTGTTTCCTAGGTTTTTGACTGTGCTTGGGAGGTTGTGACTGTATCATGTACATAGAGTCATAGAATAGTTAGGGTTGGAAAGGACCTTAAGATCATCTATGTCCAACCCCCCTGCCATGGGCAGGGACACCTCACGCTAAAAGGTGCCGCCCAAGGCTCTGTCCAACCTGGCCTTGAACACCACCAGGGATGGAGCATTCACAACTTCCCTGGGCAGCCCATTCCAGTGCCTCACCACCCTTATGGTAAAGAATTTCTTCTTTATATCCAGTCTAAACTTCCCCTGTTTAAGTTTGAACCCATTTAGAAGAGGTTATATATCACGTTTTTAAAATGTAGTAGCCAATGGTGGTATCTGCTACTATGAAACTTGTAAAGACCTGTACTTTCTCAAGTATTCTTCAGTCTTTCTGTTCACTGTTTTCACAAATGATGCAAGCGTTGGGGAAAGATGGAAAAGGCATCTATCTGCAACTGTGCCAAAGAAAACTATTTATTTGGATTTAGGGTATATGCACAGTCCTGGAAATAAGAGAAAAAACTGTATTAATATCATCTTGTTGCTCATACTGTGCCTGTGCATGAAACCACATTACGTCAAGCAAATCTTGTAATACTAAGGCAAGTCATGGGAAATTTTCAGATCGAAATCCCAGTCAGTCCCAGTCCTATGTTGCCACTGACAAAAGGGCATTGCATTTATGGAAGAAAGCAAGAAACAAATCAAATAAAGCCTGAGAAGCAGAATGTTTTCATAGTGATGTTTAGTATGAAGTACAACAAACACTTTCTCAGGCTAGTTTTTCAACCTTTTTATTTTTTTTCTCTTTACAGTGGATGGAGCTGAGGTTTAACACACTAGCAAAATGCCCACACTGCAAAAAAATGTAAGTTCTCTGAAAGCAAGGTTACGTAAATTAACTGATAAATGAGTTGCCAGAGTTTCTTCTGTAAAGTCTTTGCAGCAAAATGTCTGCCATGCTGATTATTTTGCCATCCTCATCTGAATTTCAGGACTAAAGAGCATGTTATGTGCATATGAATTCTCCACTCTTCATGCACAAATCAGTAACACAGACAAATCCAACCTGTGTTTATTAAACTCCTCTGATTGAATTGCTAGAGGCATAAATAAGCTGCTAACAATAGAAAGGAATGGGTTCTTAAAATTAACAACTTGCATCCTTGAAATTGTACCACTTCATGCAGTTAATCAGATGTCACATTTAAATGTGGAACTTGAATTGCTTTATTGTAAAAGGAGGAAATGCATAATTTTATCTTAATTTGAATGAGGTTTTAGTGATTTCATAAAGCCAACAACTAACTTGTGTTAAGTTAGCATTAGCTTGTTTAATGTTTATGAATTACTGTGGAATAACTTGTCTACTCACCTGCTATTTCTTCAGTAAGGAGGAGAAAAAATAGAATACAAGAGCTGTAAGAGTGGTTTTATGTTTTGGGTTTTGTTTGGTTTGTTTTTTGAGTGTTTGGGCTTTTTTATCTAAGGTCACTTAGTTTGAATTGTTGAAAGCTACACTACTAACATCTCTAAATTTGTATAGAATCTTAACCACAGGGTGCAAAATAAGTCTTAAAAATATTACTTCAGAGACTTTCTTATCCTGCAGATTTATTTAAATATTTGTCTTCCTTTGATAGGCAAGTGCAGTTTCCAGGTTTTTTTTCACTGAGAATGGAGAACCACATTTGAGTTGCACGTTGTAGAAAAACCCACAGGTCCCTTGGGAAGCAGGAGGCTTAGGGTAAATGTACTATAGGTCTTGGCATAGCATGGTCTTCCAACAGTGGTTGAAATCTGTTACTGGAGTATTCGATAGAGATTCAGCCTGCAAGTACGTTTAACTTGAGTGTAACCCATTGGATGCGGAGTAGTTGCTATGTTGTAGTTTGCTCAGGTCAAAAAGCTCATGGTCTTAATAAGATGTTGCTTTGCAGGGGTGTTCTTACTGACTAATTGCATTCAGGCCTTTCTGTCCTGGGGGGATGGGTTGGTGTTTTGTGGTTTGGTTTGTTTGGTTTTGATCTAATTGCAACTTGTTTTATATGTTACTGTGTCACACTTGATAGTTGACCTCAGCATTTTTCTTGACTCGCTAGATACGAAATCATTTGCTGTTTAACCTTTCTAAAATTAAACAAATAAATCAACAAAACCCAAACAAACAGAAACCCAACCTAAACAACAGCAAAACCCCCCAAACTTCTCTAAGGAACAGTCTGAAAGTCATACCATGTGATCTTTTGGTCTGTCTTCTGTTGATTTGTTGCTTGTATTTTAAAAGCCAGCTGGAGTCTAAGGATTCCTTAGTATTTTTGTCTGGCAGGTGCAAAGCAGCTATCTGTATGTTATAAAACCAGAGCATCTTTGCAGTGCAATTAGTGAAAATTACAGCTTGCCTGGCACTGAATAGTGGAATACAAAACAAACTTTAACAAATAGACATTTCTGTCCTTGGGCTGAGAGTGCAAACTATTGAATATTGTAACTTAGCTTTGAATGAGCTGCTTGATATCTTCCCATGATTGAGATGTGATGGTCAAGAGTTCTGCATTTCCAGCAGTGGAAACATTTCTAATACATGGATTTAGGGCACTGCATAGGTGAGGCAGAGCTTTGAGTCATGATGCTGAGATAAATAACTGCAGTGACCTGCTGCTTTCTATCAGCCCTTTGACAGAGGTTGTCCTACCTGTAGCCAGGTAGTCAGAAGGGAATGTGGGGTTCTTTATTTCAGCTTATTAATGCAAAACTTCTTTCATTAGGAGCTGACTAGTCAGATGCAAAACTATTCATTCTTTCTGTTGACTCAGATGATGATTGACACTGAAAAAAAGATAGTGTACACTACGGCAAAAGGCACCAGAGGATAATACCTGGGAGTGGGAGAGAAACTGTGTTTTTTTACACTTTTTGTCATCTTTTGTTATCAAAATACAAAATACCAGACTTTTATCAGCCTGTTTCCCAAAAGAGTGAAAAGTTTAAGGAAAGCTTCTAGTATTTCTCTCATGTGGTGATGGAGAAGCAGCAGGATCTGGTTTTTGTCTGCTGCTCTCTTTCCCAAGGTGTATATTAAATCATCTAGACACTTCAGGATCATGAATTCAGTTCCTAGCAAGAGAATTGAACAGTACAAGGTCTTGTTTCAAAATGTCAAATCTCCCTAATTTTTTTTATTTTCCTTTAGAACCTACTTATTTTTCTCTTTAAGGTCTGACAATATGATGAGCCCTAATGAATTTGTAACACTTTTGCCACACAAAGTCTGCAAGACCTTTGGGAAAGAAAGAGATGTTGAAACTTCATCACTGCTGTGGAAGCTGGTTTCAGCAGTGCTGTTCACCTTCAGTATACTGGCGTTTTGATCTTCCTCTTAAAAACCCTTCTAAGGGCATGTCTGCAATCCTGGCAATAATTTCTATTACTTGAAGCACAAGTGATCCTTCATTCTTTCCTGTGCTACTCCTTTAATAGCCTCTGTCCCTTGTGGTGGTTTTCCCCTCTTCTAATTACTCCCTGATGCTAAATTAGCTTTGCTGTCTTCTATATCTGTTAACACTGCTCGAAGGTCTGGCAGGTTCTTTTACTTCCTTAACAGCAGCTCGGGAAGTACAAACCACTGACTTGTGGGTAGCTTTTTGGAGAGTTTACCCTCAGTAGTCCCACAATGCAAACAGCTGCATCTGCAATTTGAACATGTTCTTTTGACCCCAGTTCTAGTATTGCCGAATGTGCCTGTCAAAGTTGCTGCAGTTGGTAGGGTTTTGGGTAGAGTTTTAGCTTTCTCGATTCCAAGTCAGTTTGGGTGTTTTATATGTAGTTTGGGGTGGGTTGAGGGAAATCTCTCTATTTAGAGTGTCCCAGTGGCTAAAATCACTGTCAGGAGATGAAAAATAAATTAGGGTTTATTTGGATTACTAAATATTCCTCAGGTCTGCTATGTGACTATAGAAACATAGACTGTATATGTATTTCAGCTGTGCTTTCTGTGAGAACAGAAAGACAGTTAAACTAAGATACTCTTAAGATTTCCATTTCTTTTTTTCCTGTTTTTGAGGTGATTGTTTCTTCCCTGGCCTTTTTTTACTGTATAGGAGGGGACAGAGAAATATGGGTGGAAAATACACATGGCTGTTAAAAATGTATGCACAGTTCAAAACAAGGTCATAAGTCAGACATCTCTGAAAGTGAAGGTCTGCTTCCCAAAATGAACTTTGTATCCATGTGAAATACACAGTGCAGTGAACATAATGTTTAATTTAGGTGTATTGAACCTGACATTTCTACCAGCTTATCTTAAGGTATCCCGCTTTGTAATAGAATTAGCTGTCTGAGTACACAGCCAGGAACTCTGCAAAGGAGGGAACCTGAGGTCAGTTTGGCAAGCTCAGTGCTCATCAGTTCAGCTTTTGGAGAAGTCTCTTCCCTGTCCCCTTTTATAAAACTTGTTTGGGTGTTTTTTTTTCTTGGGTAACTTGGAATCAGACAACATATCCCTCTTCTAGAATGGCTGTAGAAGTATTTAGGGCGGCTTTTGGTAGGTGGGGTGGAGGGAAGGGTCTGTGTGTAAGAGAGTGGTAAGGTATCATTATTTCCCCAATTGAGAATTCTTCTACCTTAATCACGCCCCCAATCCCATCCCAAGTGTGCATAGTGAGGCTTTCACTAAGAAGCAGTTTACCATGAGAAGTTAATGAGCAGAACAGTTCTGGAATTTTTCCTCTTCTGAAAACACGTAGTAGATGGCTTGTGAGTGGTCTCTGTATTCAGCCCTTGCCTTGCAAGCTCAGTATGTAAAGCTTGAGGACTGTGGGTTTGTAGCTTTTTTTTTTTCTTGGAGTGTTTTAGAAATTCCTTGTAAAGAAATAATGTTGGAGTAAAGCTGCTTAAACCAATCTATTTGAAGCCTTTCTAAGATGAATGCTTCAAAAATTCTGGTCACACGCTAAGCATATGAGGCCTTACTATTGCTAATTAACTGGAGTCAGAAATTTGGTCAGTCATATGACAGATGTACTACTTAAATAGTTCAGCAGTGTTTTCTTTGTTATACATTTATCTTGAATATGTTGAACGATCATGAGATGAAAATTATTTTCCCTTGCATGTTTGAATGCAGTGTATAAGCATCCCAGTATTTCCAAAAGCATGTTGATCTCTTGGAATGGAATGAAGTACTTAACTAGTGACAGCATGCTTCAGGGTGCTTCCAAAACTACCTCCAAGATAGATGGTACATGTCTTATGAAAGCACCTCTGCCTCTCTAGGCCTTTCAGTGGACCTACGCATTAACTGTATTTCAATTGAATTAAATTACGTTGCTGTTCTCCTCATTAGCAGGGCTGTATGTGATTGCAGATGAATTGCTTAAGATGTATTTGCTAAACAATGCTGAGCTTCTGGAATAATTTTTCTAACATGTAATAGAGAATGGAATGTCTTTCTTGCATTTTATATTCTGTTTGACTGAAACACTGTAATTGTTAGCTTAATACAGCAGAGAGAGTCAAAGCTGTTTGTCTTGGAGTTCATAGTCTAGATGATGAGTGACAGAACTTCCAGGGGATTTATTTTCCTTTGTTGCCAGCAGTGATTTTTGCTGCTCAGGTAGCTTCTGGTAGAATCCTAAAAGAAAATTGAAAAGTAAAAAGAACTTGTCATGTTTTTGAAGTTACTAAAACGTGTCTAGAGAATTTCAGTCTTTGGAAACGTTGAATGTGAAAAATTTTCTATGTTTGTGACTAAATGTTTGGGGTTTTTTTTATCTTCAAGAGATAGGGTAGAATTTTAGCCAGTTGACAGTACTGAATGAAATACTCCATCAAATAAAGTGCAGATTGTTACATGACATTTAGGGGTGCTGTGAGCTATTTGGATGCAGTGACTGTATTAAAGCCATGTATTAGAAGTCTAAAGGGTGTCTTGCAACCTACATAGAAGCTGCAAAGCAAACTTGGGTTTTGCAGTTGAAAAGGCTCCACCGTACTTAATCTGCGTGCAGTATAGATATAGGAGGTAGGTGCACTCACACTGTAGGTGTGGCACCTCTCTTTGTTGTAAGCAGCTAGATTCTTAGATACTAGATAATCTTCACCAATAGGTCACCTTTAAAACAAACATGTGGACTGACTCTGTCCTTTACTGCTTGGTAAAACTGTAGACTTTGCCTACAACTTTATAAACTTAAGATGGTATATGTGTATTATCATTCTGTTCCCCTTCTCCCATTTAGGCTGAACAGTTACTATTTATGTAAGGGGGTTCTGTCTGTGGTTTGTTTTTTCTTTTAAAATGCTGTTTATTTTCTAACAGTTCTTCTGTTGGAAGTGCACTGCCACGGAGGCGCTGCTGTGCATATATTACAATTGGAATGATATGCATCTTCATTGGAGTTGGATTAACTGTGAGTGGCGTACTGTGATATACTTGCCAACTGTGTGCCAGGGGCGTGTGGGTACAAGGGAGCACCTTGGTTGACAAGCGCTTCTTTTCCCAGCATTTGAGTAAAACCTGATAAGTTTGTGTGGGTTTTGTCATCTCCATTAAAACCATGGACTTCATCATTTGAGTTGGCCAGCAAAATGAAGTGTTCCTAAAGAAAAAATACTCTGGCACTTTGGGAGTCTCTTCTTTCTGATGTTAAATTTAACTTTTCATCTCTTTTATGAAAAATGGTTTTACTTCAGTGTAGAAATACTGGAACATCTTGCTCTTGCTAGAACTCTCAAAACTTCCAGCTTTCCAGAAATACATATTGCTGGGAATATAGGTCCAGTGGAGGGGAATAGGATTACAAAAGTTAAACATGTATATGCCTTTATAATTTGTACATGCTCTAGGGAGTAAAACCAGGTAATAAGCTATTTACAAATTGAAAGGCTTACATTATTGTTACTGTATTAGCCAGAAAACTGTTTGGTTTGCTTGGCTCTGAAGTACTTGATACTTATTACTTGAGCCGGGTTTCTACCCAGAAGTTCCTGGAAAATACAGATGAGGAAATACCTGCAGTTCAGTTCATATCTGTGACTGTCATTATATCTCTAACTTGTGGTATAACCTGAATAATTTCCTGTGTGAGCTTCAGTGAGTTATGAAGGATTTTCCAGTTTCCCTAGTAAAAACAGTGACAGCTGGAAATAAAACCAGTGAGAGATCTTTTCTTAACAATGTTACTGAGTTGAAAAATGTGAACACATTTCTCCATGAGGTTTGCCCAAAGGCTTGTATAGCCTGCATCCTTGGTTTTTCTGGGGGGACCCAGTGGGTTAAAACCCGGAGGAATGTGGTTTGGACTTGGCCCTGCTGTGATCTAGAAGCTGGCACTAGAGACCTCCTGATGTCCCTTCCAAGTTCAATTATCCTATGATTGTGTAAAATTAACCTAATAAAATACCTGTTTATCCTTACCATCATAACAAAGGTGCTGCAATGCTTCTCAGTTAATTTGCTCTTTTCTGAAGAGTATAGTGCTGCTGTTTGACACTGTTGTTTTCTCTTTCTAGGTTGGTACACAAGATTTTGCCAGGCGGTATCACGCAACGTATGTTTCTTGGGCTATTGCTTATCTCTTAGGTTTAATCTGCCTCATCCGAGCCTGCTACTGGGGAGCAATTAAAGTCAGTTATCCAGAACATAGTTTTGCGTAGAGAAATTTAGATTATTCCAGATGAACATCTAGTAATTCTGGATATTACATCATGGACACTTTTAAACCTTCCCTGTAAGGATTACATTCTGTTCAAAGTAGTTTTAAGACTGGGGGTCTCTAAGAACAAATGTTCATTGCACTACATAATATGCAAATAGTTTGTTTTGCTGCTAGATTCCCTAGCTCTGAATACTAAAGCTGTGTTTACATGTTCATAACTCTGTCTTTATAGGTGTTGAATTTTATTTCAACAGACAGTATTAAGTTTTACATTTCCTTTGTTATGTTAAAATCTGTCTGCCATTTTTCTAGATGATCAGTAAGAATTCAAAAGCAAAAGTGTTTATAAGTGTTTCTACAGTAGCTTCACATTTGTACTCAACATTTTAACTAAAATTATATCAAAGTGGCTTGCTTTAAAACCTAAGCAATAAGCATTTTGCTTGAACTGCATACTGTATTTTTTGCCTAAGATCATAGTGACCTTATTCAGGAAATGAAAGTTGTGAGCGTACTTTAAAAGACTGACACTGTTGCTAGAGAGACATTTGTAAACACTGTATGCTTCGAGATTTTTCAGGTTGAAAGAAATTAAATTTCCATTTATCCAGGATTGGATTGCAGTTAGGATAAATGCTTTCTTCTCAAGGATCCTTGGATGTAGGCGTTTGGTTTTGTTTTGGTTTGTTTTTTTTTTTTGTTTTGGTTTGTTTTTTTTATTAACTGGCAAATCCTAAAAGCCAAGCTCGGATAATGGAACTTAACTCTGGTTATATGTACAAGTTCCTTAACAGGGTCTAAGGGAAGCATTTCATATGACTTTCGTAATACTTCAGTGTCACATAGGTGACAATAAGATGGTGATGGGTTGTCTCTTAGTTTCCTCTGATTATGTCAGAATTTTCCTGTATGGGAGACTTTAAGCGCTGGTCATTGTAAAGGGAGACACTGTAAATTCACATTATCTGCTGTAATAAGAAAATGAGCAAATTATAACGTGGACCATTACATCAGAGTACATCTAGTCAATTTAGCACTGATTTGCAAAGAGAATACGGAAACAGAATCTTTTCTAATGATGTATTCACAAGGATTGAGGGACCAGTTCTTGCACTGCCCATCTTATAGTTTAAACAAGTTCTTGCTAAATTCGGAAGGAATGTCCTGAGTGATTTAGATGACTGTAGTGATTTAGATAATGGGGTCAGATGGGTAAATTAATGTGGATGTTTCAGGGATAAATGTAATTTAAATTATCTATGTTCCTGCGAAGACAAAATGATATTCAGATAAGGATTTTGGAGCACAATAAATGTAAATGATCAGACTGTAAATGACCTGTCTTTGTATGATGCTAAATGTATAAAAGCAGTAGCTCAGGATTACAATGTACCTTTTACAAATAAACTAATAAAGAAATAAAGATTATTATTCAAACTTAAAATGTTGTGTACTTTCCTTTATGTGTAAATAACAAAAGTGGAAGAATTTCCTGGTATGAGCAATGTGCAGCAGAGGTAAGCTCTGCATTTTTGCCAAATGGCAGCCTTGGGAATATGAGAGCAAGAACTTATTTACTGAAGTAAATAAGGCATAAGACTACTATTGGGATTGTTTTCTTCAGTCAGTGGTTTATTGAGGGGAATATAGTAATATACTCTATTCCTTTCCTAATTCTGTTTACATCCTTTCCCTATAGGGATTTGCTGTGCTTATTTGCATCTTAAACCTTTGAATACTTTTTCCAGGTGTCTTGTATTTTAAAACACTACCTGCCCTCCACATCCTGAAGTAAAGTAGGCTGCAGCTGTACTGGAAGTCATCTGCTGCTTTTGAAACAAGAGCAAGGGGGAAATCAGGCATAATGTTATACTGATGAATCAAAGGAATTTCTACTTCTCCCACCCCCCACCCT
>JAOEHY010004756.1:0-18956 GCA_025447955.1 Psilopsiagon aurifrons
TCTTTCGATTCTCCTTCCCATCCCTCCAGGAGCAGAGGGAAGAAAAAGGGGAAGTGAGTGAACAAACTGCGTGGCTGTTTTACGGCCTAAACCACAACAATTGCAAATATTAATAATATCTTTTCAATGCATTCCAACACTAGGGCTTCACCCTTAAATAACTCTGACATTGATTCTTTGACCAGGTAAGGGTGATTTCCTTGGAAGATAAAGTACTTTAAAAAATAAAATATTTTTGCATAACTTCTTAAGAAGCTTGTGAGAAACAGACACTTCTTGTTAAGGTTCACGTGTCTTATATTTTACATAATTAAATCACTTTTGAAATTAACAATCTTAATAATGATTTCTGCTTTCCTTAGACTTAATGTGATATATCCAAGATAAGTTCTCAAAAAAATTAGGAGTTTTTAATGCCAAAACAGTGGCCATTTTTCTGAGTTGATGCTATATTTCTTGTATAAATGTATTTTAAGAGTAACTTCTAAAATTAAAGTATACTGAAGGTCCTGTGATTTTAAGAGCTGTGTAAATTCCACAGAAAGCTTATGATTTAACCAGATCCAGCTGATATTCACATAAATTCTATAGCAATGTGAAGCAGAGCAGAGAAAGGGGAATTCTATACAAGGACACAGGACAGAGCAGATGCTATGCACACTGGAGGTGTTGACCCTTCCACCACTGTGGTGCAAAGGAATCTTCCATGTTGCAGGAAACTAAATATAGATACATAAAGTCTTGCAGTCCATCATGTAGAAGCAAGTTCATTTGCTGTGTTATAGAAAGGCTTTTGACCCAGGGAGGGAAGGAAAACAGTGGAAGCACTCAGAGGGTCTCCTGGGATTAGAAATACGGGTAGGGAGTCTTTGATAAAGGAGCTATGATTTTAAAGGACAGTGGAAGCAATCTGTGTGGGCCAGGCTGATCACCGTAGGTACTCTATTTATGACTTAGCTCTGTCAATGCTTAATGAAAATAGATTCTGAACTAACAAAGTTTGTAGGTATGTGATTTTTATAGATGTCTCATGCTTCGTTTGTCTGAACAGCCATAATTAATCTCTGATGCAAAAGCAATATTTCTAAAAAATATGTGGCAAGAAGCTTTAGTCAATAAATATGTTTTCTTACCAGAGCCTATAACTTTAGGCTTGGCCACTGATTAATATGAATTTGCTGTTTCAGAAAACAGCTCATAACCAGTATTTTAAATTTGAGAGCGCTAAACTTACTGTTCTTTTTGATAAGGACTACCATTCCTGTCTATTTTGAAAAATTTAAAATAGCCATATTTGTGATGTATATTTCGTCATTCCTCTGATGGAGATACATTCAGAAATTTGGTTCTTATTCCCAGTCAAAATATATTCACAGCTAGTATATACCTATTTAATCCTGTATCAGCAGATTTGTCTTAAAAGCATCTTTTTCTGGTTTGCAGTTGGCCTCCAATGTATTTATAGGCTGCATTTCTTAACACTTGCTTTCCTAGACTAAACAGATTGGCTGGACTGATCTTTCCTTAATGCTGTATTCTTTCCCCTAGCAACTCTGCAGATATTTTATGAAAACTTTCCTGGTTTTAATTTCTTTCCTGAACACTGGTGTCCAGAGTTATTAGCAGAGAAGTCTGACATGGATCAGGTTCAGTGTCTCAGGTATTTCCATATTTCTGTTTCTTTATGGCAGCACCACATTTTGAAGTGATATAAAGCACTAGTACATCCAAGGTCATTACTTTGTAAAGCTGAGGATAGCAATCTGCTTTGCTGATATTTCCCATTTTATTTATCTTCATGATCCTTCTCAAACTCCACAAATTTCCAGAAATTTTAGAGATTCTGTAGTAGTTTAAGTCTAGTCAGCCATGTAATTTACTTGCTCGTTCCCCAATCCTTCCTTCCCCTGCTCCCTGAGGGATGGGGTGGAGAATGGAGAGAATGCAACTCCCATGGGTTGAGATAAGTCCAGTAACTAAGAGATAACACAAACCCCTGCTGCTACCACCAATAATAATAATGATAAGTGAAATAACAAGGGAAGAGAATACAACCTCTCACGACTCGCTGACCGATACTCAGCCATACCCAGCAGTGATCTAACCCTTTTGGGTAACTTCCCCGAGTACATAGTGGGCATGACATGCTGTGGCATGGAATACCTCTTTGGTCATTTTGGGTCAGGTGTCCTGTCTCTTCTTCCTCCCGACTTCCCCTTCTCCAGGGCAGAGCATGAGGCTCAGAAAGTCCTGGGTTAGACTAAACATTCTATGCAGCAGCTAAAAAATCGGTGTTATCAGTGATGTTCCCAGGCCAAAAGTCAAAACCACAGCACTGCACCAGCTGCTAAGGAGAAAAATGACTGCTATTGCTGAACCCAGGACAGATCCTTATGTTAATCTACTGCTCTCTTCATTAATGATATTCAAGTGCTTCCACATCAATTACTCTAAGTCTGTAGTGATTAAATATCATTTTATTTAGAAAATCCTGTCAGGCACCTTACTGCAGGAGAAACAGAGAAAGTTGGTTATTCTTGATTAAAGTGAATTCAATTCTTTTTTTCTTACATCCTTGCTACTATTTCTTCTGCAGTAATTTTACATTTTTATTTTTACATGTATGTACTTTTTAATTTCATTAATCTTTCTTTCAGCCTTAACGTCATCTCCTTTTTTTTTTAAACTGAAACAAAGTTTTTTGCATTTTTTATTTTGTATTTTAAGTTATATATTCCTTCTTGCTACGTAGCAGTCACAATTTTTTATTTTGTTCTTGTCTAGGTGAAGAACTTACTGTGGATCTTAAAGCACACCTTAAAAAGGTTCTGCTTTGCTTCACTTCTTGGCATTCTTATTTTGTTATTATATTTCTTGACCTTAAATGGTGATTTTAATTTCCAAGGAGTTTGGAAAACTCTGCTTAATTACAAATATCTAGTTGAAATACAGGTCAGAGTGTCTTCTGACATGTTCTTTTTCCCTTTAGTGCAACAAGACTACTAACAGTGTTAGCACCCATCACTTAAGAAACTCCAACTGGTGAACTTTTCAAAATATTACATATGTATGTTCAAATTATAAATTATTTTTTGAGATGTTACAAAATACACATTATAACGTGGTAATGTAGGGGCAAAATGCAAAGTACATTATGGTTCTAACTTTCTATTTTAGGTCTCACAATGGCTTTTTTTAAAAAAAAAAGAAAAAATGCTATAAAGTTTTTATAACACCAAGTCTTAAAAAAACCTCAAACTTTAAAGTCATGGTGTAACAGCTGTAGACTTTTTATTGGTAAAACCTTTAATAGAATATTCTTTCAGTTTATTCTGGATCACATAGTAATTAACTTTCAAAGTATAATCAAACCACTGATTATTAATAACTCTACACATTCCTGAAAGTCTCCCAGAAATACACGTGTGCAGTGAACTTCAAGAATGATACCAGGGATAGAAAATGAGTCCTTAGAAACAAAACATTCTAATAGACTCTGTCACATTGCGCGAAGACCTTTTCCATGGTTCCAAGAAGGTGAATTGTTTCACTTTCAAACACCATAAGGGTGCATTCTGTCTTGCCACTTCTGAGTTACATTTGTCAGCAATTATCATGAACTTTGAATGAAGTTCTGCCTGATTTCAAAACACAGTTTCAATTTCACACAGTGAGTCATAAGAGTATTTTTTAGGATGATGAGTGTGCGAAATGTTAAAATAGTTGTTACATAGGATGATTTTGTGAATTTAATGAAAAAAGGGACACTGAAAAAGGGACACTGCTGAAAAAATTAATATACACGTATAACATAAAACTGCATCAGAACATATATACTAGAGTTTATAGCTTATAGAAACATAGAATCATAAAATGGTTTGGGTTGGGAGGAACCTGAAAGCTCATCCAGTTCCACCCCCTGCCACAGGCAGGGAAACCTTCTACTAGACCAGGCTGCTTCAAGCCCTGTCCAGCCTTGCCTTGAACACTGGCAGGGGTAGGACAGCCACAGCCTCTCTGGGCAGTCTGTGCCTGGGTCTCACCACCCTCACGGGGAAGGACTTCTGCCTAAGATCTCATCTCAGTCTCCCCTCTGACAGATTAAAGCCATTCCTCCTTGTCCTGTCCCTACAAACCCTTGTAAAAAGTCTCTCCTTCTTTCTTATAAGCCTTCTCTACATGTTGAAAGGCTGAAATTAGATATTCTCAGAATCTTCTTTTCTCCAGGCTGAACAACTGAATTCTCCTAGCCTTTCCTCATACTGGTATTCCAGTTCTCTGATGGTTATTTGTGGCTATCTTCTGGACCCCCTCTAACAGGTCCATATATTTCTTGTGCTAGGGACCCAAGGGCTCTATATAGTACCCCAGACAGGGTCTCACAAGAACAGTGAGAAGGAATCACCTCCCTCACCCTGCTAGCCACACTTCTTTTCATGCAGCCCAGGATACAACTGTAAGAGTGCTTCTGAATATTTGACTTTACTTACCTTCAAATTGCTTAATATGAATATCTTTTAATTAATATTCTGAGGAGATCAGTTAAAATATCACTTAACTGTGAGAGCTGCTTGTTTTTCATAAGCTAGCGTCACTTATTTACAGTACTGTATGAAGGAAATGAATAGATAAGGACATCATATATCTTACAGTGACCACATCAACTAGCGCATTTTTCATACTAAGTAAAAATGTGAATTTCATGCCACACTCTAGCAACTTTACTAATGAGCTGTACGTTATTTCCAAGATTATTTTGCTTTAATGCTGACTGCTTATCTAAAAATATTTCTGCAGACGCAAATGAGACAGAAAGGGACTTTCTCAAGGTTAATTTCTCTGGAACAATTGACATTGATATAATAGGCATTTTCAACAACTAGAAGAGAAGTTGTTTTCCACAAATCACCATATTTTATGGACAATAGCTACCAACAGATGTTAGACCTTCCCTTAAAGCTGTGGAAAACAGTGTCTAAATAACTTACACATTAGGTTAAACCATGACCATCTCAACAGCCATGTTACTTCCTAGATGCACATTCTGGGCCATAATGAACTTCACAAGCATCATTCTGCCTGTGAATGGTCTAATAGCCATTGCATGTCCCTACTTTCCTTGTAACAAAATTTCTGGTGACTTTCTGGATTTACTCATCCTATTCTTGAGTCTTTGTCTTTTAAGAGTGGAATGGTGTTCAAGTATGGTTTGGAAGGCATCTTAGTAACATTGTTAATTCACCACCTATTTTATCCAAGTAATTGGGAGAGATAAGATTCAATGACTCGTCTCATGACTAATCTGATAATTCTTTCTTTATGTGATTGTCCAAGTGTGGACTTTCTTAAGGAACTCTAGATCCATTAGATATTACTTTATTGCCAAATTTTTGCTGGCTGCTTGATCTTCTCTTCACTGAAAAATATTATTTCAGGACTAGATGAGTTATAGATTCTGTTTTCTGTGAATTTGAATCCACCACGAAATAAAGAAGGAAAATGAAGTTTAATCTAACACTGACATGCATGTAGGTCATGATCTATAATAGTACCCTCAAATTATCACTTTCATATTAAAAAAAACATGAGCTGTGTTCACTTAACAAATTAATGGGGTTTATTTTAGCTAGATGCAAACAACCATTTAAGAATGGAGCCATTTTGTAATGCCTTACTTAAAATATGTGTTTCTTCACACTTGTGGAAACAAATGCTACAACTCTAAATACTTGTGAGAGAAGAGTCTAATTTCAGACTCCACTGTCCGTTGTCTCAAAGATTGATCTGAGAAGCTGAAATGGAAATCCAACTATCTTTTTTCTCAGAGATGAGTGGGAAGAGTTCAGATAAGACTCCAATATCCATTGCCTGGGAGAAGGGTGTGAGGAGCTGAATTTGGACTCTATTGTCCATTGCCAAGAGCTGAGTCTCTTCTATCAATTACCTCCAGGACTGGTGTGAGAAACTGCTGTCCATTATCCCCAAAATTGCTGCAGGCACCTGTGTGAGTGCAGACACCGTGCAGTTGGCTGCAAGACCAGGGAAACCGGTCCGCCTGGAACAGGATAAGTGACATGAAGAACGTAGGTACTTCCCCCAACTCACAATAAAAGGGGGAGCAAACCATCAACAAGATGGGTACATTCTAGGGGACTCCAGAAAGACACCTCCATTAGGACACCCAGCAGCGATGGGCTCTTGGGGGACACTCTGCTCCGAAACTAATAGACTACGAACCCTGAAGAACTCCCACCACCAAGGATGATGACATGGGAGCACCACTGGGTCCACACTCGTGACTATCTCTCTCTCTCTCTCTCTTTCTCTCTCTCTCTGCAGCCAGAATCCTTGCTTCATTTTCTACCTTTTTTCCAATCTGTCCTATGTCCTATCACTATCCATTTTATTACGATTTCCTTTTTTTATAATAACTGTCTTTTTGTAATTTGTAATAAACAAACTGTCTGATTATGTTACTTGACCTTGATTGTGTCTTAATTTCACTCTTGGGATCATGAAGTGAAACAGGGACTGGCACTGCTGTTTTCTCCAATTGGACCTTGATAATACTGTATTATTCAGGATCATCAATTATTAAACTAAAATGCTATGACAATTAATACAGAATTTTGCTTTTAGATCTGGATGAAATTTTAACAACTAAAAAGTTACTGTTTCTCTCAATAATAAGAAATTATGTTTGCACACTTTGAAAGTCATAAAGACTGTTCATGTCAGCTGCGTCTACTGAACCAGAGATAAATAAAAAACCCTTAGATTACAATCTTATCTAATTTCAGATAAATTTATATCTATTATGACTTATATGTGTTCATAATGGAATTAGTCTAAAAGTGGGGCAAGTTGACTGTCAAGAACCTAATGCCTTTTATCTTCTTTAAAGCAGTTTAGCCTTCTGCATACATTTATGAGAAATATTTTGTGTCCTAAACAAAACTCCTCTTTTGAATGGATGATTAAAGCTGCTGCTTACCTTAAACATTTCATTACCATATAAGACTTGTAAAGAATTGCGGTTTTTCTGCTTGAGGTTTAAGTAGCTGGCAACCACACCACATTTCCTGTTCATTAGTTTTACAGAGAATAATAAAATGTGTTTTCCCCATTTTCTCTGTGTAAAATGCATAATCTGTGTGAAATGTCTAATATTTTCTTGTGTATGTCTGTTGTACAGACTACAGGCTATATTTTTCATGTCATCCTTTAAAACAAAACATATTATTCTACATATATTTTTCCACTGTTTGATATGGAAGGGGAAAAATAAATATCATTTGTCTCTCAAAACTATTCCATTCAAGAGTAGGTGTAACCTTTGCTTCACTTTTCAAATCCAATTTTAAATTCATACTAATTCTGTAATGGTAAATATTTTAAAATGCACTCTTTTATTGATTTTATTTCAGTCTGCCAGCTAAGTTCTATTGCAATGAAGCTAAGGAAGATGAATATTTAATAGATTCTTTCTTTTTTTTTTTTTTTAAATAATTTATATAAATCAGAAGAGTCAAGAACCTTTCCTTCCATGAGTAAAGTGACTCTTAACTAAAAGTTTGCCTGATTGTTTCTATTTTCAGCATTTCTGCTTACATATATGTTGAGTATCTACACCTTTAAATACTTGTTTGTTTAGTTTATATTTGCATAAAAATGTAATCTGTTCGGCTATTGAAAGGTTTCCTTCTGTTGAAACTGCTAGTATTTCAAACTGTTCTTTAGGATCATGGCAAGGATGTATGGGCATGGTGATGATTGTAACGGCGCACAGGTGAATGGTCCTTATAGTAGAAAATTGAGATTCATCTCTCTGCTCACTGAATCTTTAACTGGGATAAGATCAACAGGATTACGGAGAACAGATTGGCTAGGCATGTCTCATAACATATAATCCAGTTTTGCAAGGATGCAGAGGTCTGGGACATCCCAACCAAAGCATGAATGGAAACCTCCATCTCAGTCTAGGCACTGAACCATCTGAACCATTTTTAATGGGAAGCTTCATTTTTTTGATAAGGAGTCCAACTTTTTCCAAATATTTTGTTCTGTTCCAGTCATTAACTGAAATTTTCACACGGAAACTTGTGAAGTCTGAGTGTTCCTTGGCAGCTGTTACCCTAAATCTGTTTAGCCCAGAGCACAGAATATTTTGAATTGTGCTAGGATTAAGTGGCATATCTTTTAAAGCTGCTGTGAGCAAATAAACTCTCCTGCTGACAAGGATAAGATGATTGCTTTTAGTATTATTATTCTCATGCATTTTGCTAGTGCTTTCTCTGAAGTGTTAGGTGAATTGAGAAACAGGAATAGGAACTCTGTTCAAAGAATATGTGGCTGGATTCTAGATAGATATGATAAGGTCTATTCCTGGTGATTTGCATAGAAGCACATTAGACCATAACTGCACAAGCCTAGTAATATTGACTCTAGTAGTTCATTTCAGCAGCAGCAGCAGCAGCAACAATGGTTTGTGCCAAATGAAGTACCTGAAAGAGAAACAGTCGCTTTCACTCACATTGTGCATGAGAGGCCTGACTGTTGTAAATGTTTCCACAGTCTAGCCATAACTTCAGCTGCGCAGCCATGTCCTGATAGCCAAATGCAGATTGCATTTAGGTCCTTACCCTCAATCTTTTGGGTAATTCCTACTTCTCTAGGAAGTTTGGTTAAAGATAGGTCTTTTTCATGGGTGCCTAACTAATATGCATTTTTAAATACTCTAATTCTGACACTTCTTAGCAAAAGATTTTATGTTGTGATAAAGAGCAAAAGCTCAGATAGGCTGATTCATGCACCACTGAACTCTATGTGAGTTACTCCCTCTGAATGTATTTATATATATGCGTCAAAGACAAGTATTTAAAAAGAGTTTTGAAAATGGTTAATTGCAGCAGGAATCAGAAAATAAGCTAAAATTAAAGATTTTGCCAGGTTCCTACATGCTTGTGAAAGTTTTGTGTCTTATGACCAGCTTCAAAATTCCTAAGAAGTCTGTTTAAAGGCAGCAAATTAAATTTAGGCTATCCCAATGTTAGGTTAATGATGTAATCGCTATCTGTTTTTCCCTAACTACACTTTGTTATTTTGTTATTTTTGAATTATTGCGTATGCAAATTACTGAACAACTAAGATACACATATAGTGATTTCATTAGCTAAGTTTTCTTCAAAAAAAAAAAAAAATTTCAATAAAAAAGTTCCTTATATATATATAGCCTTATATATCATTTTTCTACTCAAAGTTTAATATGCCATTACTTATTTTTCAGCTATGGTTTTAGCTGGTTTCTTAATTTATCACTTTAAAATTACATTTTGAAGCTCCTGGGGAAAATTCCACAGCTTTGGACTGTTACAGATCAAGAAGACTAAATGCTATGGGTGCATATTGAAGATATATGCCAAACCTATATTCCCAGACATAAGATTAGACTAAGTTTATGACCAGATGATGAAACAGTATGTTTACCAGACAGGTGTAGGCAGTTGTGAGAAAGGAAAAGAGTTAGGAAGATGCCAAGAGGCAGGTGTTTGTCTTTGAGACATAACAGTGTGCCATATGGTTCCCAGACAGGATTTGGCTGATGTTGTATCAGATCTGAGTGTAGGCTGAAGGTACTCAGTCATACTGCAGCTCATAGACATTACTTCGTGCTTCTGTGATTCTGTTCTTTTCTGCATGACAAGTGCTTAACCTACACTAACTATATCTATCCAAACATTAAACAGCTTGTTTTGAGAACGTGTTTTTACAGTAATTTCTTTTTAATCTTCAAGTCTGTTAACTTTTTTTACAAGGGTCTTGGGAGAGATGCCAGCTTCAGCAAGATCTGATTTTAAATAACATGTGACTCAGTGCTTCAAAATCCAGACATCTTTTTTTTTTTTTTTCTTGGATCATAGAGCAGAATTTTGGTATTCTTTCTGTTCTTTCTATTTGAATTTGGGGACTTCAAGAGTAATAGGCATTAGTTAATTAACTGTGGCTGTCTTGCTGGGAATGCTGTTTTTGAAGTGACATCGCAGCACAGCTTTAACATACACAAATAAGCTTTGGCAGCTACCTCTAAAAATCTGGCAGAGGGTCAAGAGAACTGCAGGAAAGAACACAAAAAAAGCAGACCACTATCTTAATGTTGAGGGCAATAATAATTATTGCAATTTTATAAACATTTATAAACCAAAAACTATTTAACATGATATCTTTATCCTGTTAATTATTTGAAAAAATTTCATCCATATATATGTTGTCTGATTTGCTTGATTTCATATAGCACAGACTATATATGCAGTGCTACCTTCCAACTTATGACTTATTCAGGAAGTGACAAGGAAGTTGCGAGGCTGAAATTTTGGTTCAAGACAGACCTTTCTCTGTGCTTAGGAAAAAAAAAAAAAAGAAAGAGATTATATTGGTGACCAAGGACAATTTTCAAATTCTCATAGAAATACATATTCCTTAATATTGTTCTCAAACCCTAATGGTAGTGGACTAGAAGTAGTTATGGCTTTCCATGGGGTAGAATACTTCTTTTTCAGGTTGGTACAATGGCATCCACTGGCATGATCCAGAAGATCATGAGAGAGAGAAGGAGGAATTATCTCCAGGAAAGCATGTATAGTTGTAGTGGAACAAGTTTCAGAAAAATATTCAGAAATTCCATTTTGAAAACTAAAGGCATGCTGGGACTAAAATGGTAAATTTATTATATTAAGCTCTTAAAGTGAAAAAAAAATATTCTTTTTTAAACAGAAAGAGACTCAGAAAGAGTGGTTTTCATTAAATAATTCAAAGTATATTGATTCAAACGTTTATCATTAGCCACAAAACCTTGCAATTCATATACTGAGTCCCCTTCATCTTCTAGTCACATAATCTACATTGTGTGGCCAAAAAAGACTTATTAAAGAATGCATTTTAAAAATCTTTAACTTTTTAATTAAAACTATTAAGTTATACTGTAATCACAGTAAACAAAGTTCTTAAGCAAAGTATGTAAATGCATACAAAATTATCAATATAACAAGTGATCTGCAATCAATGACTGGTGTAAAAGCGAAATCAAAAGCAGATTAAATTTTGACAAAAACTTTCAAAGGCACTCAAATTAGACTTGTTAATTGGCAAACACAACCAATAATGGGTATGAAATCAAATGAAATCAAATTCAGTACTCCATTATTTCATAACTAGAGGTAATGTCATACTTGAAATTTCAACCATGAAGTTCTGGTCATTTTATTTTTCTCCTCTTTGAATGCACATGTGCTAAAATGGAGTACAATTCTCCATCTTAACTGAAGCTTTCACTAAAGCTTGATAATAGTAAAAAAAAAAAATTAAAATCACATCATCTGGAAAAACGTTTTATCACACAAAAATAATTGAAATTTTAATAGTGTCATATGCGATTCTCTATTTTAAAAGCTTAAGGGGTGCTGCTAATAAAATTATGATAAGGGGTCCAGTTTTGTTAGTCACATGCAGGAGTCTCCATCTTTTGTTGTCTCAGATATACAGGTCCAAAACTGAAATGAAAATATTAACAGAAAAAAAGAAACTTATAAGAAAAAACAATACATACAAAAAAAAACCCATGAGAAAGTTGCAGACCTAGTACCATCTTATAATAGTGATTCATGATGCTCTACATTTTCAAATAGTCAAGAAAAGATACCAAATTAATATTGTAAAAAAAAAAAAGAGAAGCTACCTTGAAAGCAATATTGACTCTATTAAGCATTATCTGTTCAACTCATAATTGCATGACTGATCATGACTTTGCATTTTTCAAAGCTTGTGACAGCAGATAAGGTAGATTTCAGTTCTTAGAGCATTGAGTCAGTGAAACATTTATATGAACCAATAGGGAGCGTTGAATTGAGATTACCCCAGACGTACAGTCATTATTTAAATCAAAGAATTGTTATTTTCATTTCAATCCAATTCATTTATGAAGTAAAACTGATATAGAGATGAATTTGCCTCAGTATGTGGACATCAATATAAGTTCTGTGACTGCACAACCAATAATCGCAAGAAATGTTGTTTCTTTTAATAGTTAAAATCATCTTTTCTCAGTCTTGGTAGCTGGGTATCAGATAGATCATCTCTCAATTGTTTGAACACCTGAAAGAGTTTTTCCATAGCTGAAATGATGGAAAGGGTGAGGTTGTCTTCAAACTCTCAGAGCTGACAAATCATTTCATCCACTGTAGGTGGTGGTATGTCATTCCAGGTTATTGATGCCAATGAATGTGCGCATGATGACTGTGCATTCCGTGTAAATTTCCACTATATAGGTCGTGTATATTTGACTTCATCTAGATCTATGGGTCCATTCCTGGCATCAGGTCTTTGATAGATCATCTCTGCAATGGCTGATTACCTCAGAGACTGAATGCCTTTCTCCAGAGTAGTCCACTTGGCCAAACGACTCATAACATTGTCCTTGTATGGAAACATTTCTTTCACGGTTGCCAAGAGCTGCCTCCAATGGCTAAGGAACTGTTGCTTTTTTGCAATTTTTTTGTCAAGTCCCCCTTCCTTAGCAAGTAATCACAGCTGCTTGGCTTCCCTGCATTCTAGTTCGTGACTGTCTGCTCCATTGTCCCACCACTGGAGCAAATCTAATGATGTGCTCCCCTGGTCGACAGTTAAAACATTTTCACATATTCCGTAGCTCAGTTGAGGTCCATGGTCAAGAAGTTACCTCTTCTTCCTCTGATTCATGTAATAATAACTCCTGATCAGATGCTGTCCCAGGTAGCAAGTGCACTGTTTCTTCATCTTGCTTCATCTTTCTTGCCTCTTTTTTGATTTTCCTCTTTCATACAGGAGCAATAGATATTGGCATGAATTGTTCCTCTGATTTAACTGCAGTGATTATCGCTATGGTTGGTGTGGCTGCAGTATCTGTTATCAGGGTTTGGGTAGCTGCTGTAATTGTTGCTTGCGTTGGTGTAGCTGCTGTGCTTGGAACTGGATTAGCTGTGTTGTCTGTTGTAGTCAGAGTTTAGCCGTTGGACTTGTCGCTGGGGTTGGTGTAGCTGCTGTGCTTGGAGTTGGAGTAGCTGAGCTGCCTGTAGCAACTGGAGTTTGAGTAACTGCTGTACTTGTCTCTGGGCATGGTGTTGTTACTCTGCTTGGAGTTGGAGTAGCTGTGTTATCTGTCACCTTGGCATCAGATACAGAGACTTTTTTTTTTCCCTTTGTTAGGTCTGGATAGTGTTGAACAGGGCTCTGTAAACATAGGCCAAGCCCCAGCACATTGACATGATTTGTCCCTCTCTGGTATGACCAGGATGACAACACACCTCATTGAAGTGTTTTACTAATTTTTTGGGATTTTGCACTTGTTCAGTGGTGAAGTTACAAAGCACTGAAGGGGCCCACTTGCCTAGATACTTGCCCATACTATCCCACACACCCTGCCACTCATGACTGTCCAGCCTTGGGAAAAATCTCTTGGTCCTCCTACATCGTTATCTAACCCCAGACAAGGCCCAAACCCAACTCTGCTTAAGTTTCGAGATGAAATGAAATGGCCGTGGGTAAAACACACTCTATATATGCGCCAATCTGGTGATCCCCATCACAATCAGCAAGCAGGTTTCAAGGGTACCTAAAGGCCATTCAAAAACTTGAAAACTCTCAAATGGTGCTGTAAATAGTCTGGTGGGAAGGCTGAGAAGGTAAGGGAATGTCTCCTCCATAGGTTGATAACCCGAGCAGGGGAAAAATATATGTGATTGCTAAACACTTCCATTATATACCTCCCAAAATATAGAGCTCAGAATGCAAGCCAGATCATTTTCATGATCAACAAGTCCATTGTATTACAAGTCATTACCATAAAGTACAGTGAGACAAGAACCTTAGCTCAAGCCCCCCAGCTGATAAACACTAACACAGCAAATATTGGCTGTAAGTAAGGTGCGACATGCTGAAACTGTGAGATCGAGAGCAACAACTTTGATAGACAATGAATCATCATTGTGAGGAGGGATTATTAATCTGAAACAATAAATGCTTACCACAAATACGATTGGACACACTCTGGTCAGATCAGTCTCTATCTCAACCCTTCATGCCCCATTTTGGGCGCCACAAAGAACTGTTGTGGTTTAAGCCCAGCGAGCAACCAGAACCACGCAGCTGCTCTCTCACTCCCCTCCCCACTTCCTCCCACCTTTACCAGAGAAACAGGGAAGAGAATGGAGAGAATATAACTCCCGGGTTGAAATAAGAACAGTCCAGTAACTAAGGTATAACACAAACCACTGCTGCTGCCACCAATAATAATAATGATAAAGGAAATAACAAAGGAAGAGAATACAACCTCTCACCACCCATTGACCAGATACCCAGCCTGACCCAGCAGTGCTCCTAGCCCTTCCGGGTAAGTGTCCCCTGTTTATATAGTAGGCATGATGTGCCGTGGTATTAAATACCTCTTTAGCTAGTTTGAGTTAGGTGTCCTGTCTCTGCTTCCTCCTGCCTCCTCCCTGGCAGAGCATGAGACTCAGAAAGTCCCTGGTCAGACTAAACACTCTAAGCAGCAGCCAAAAACATCGGTGTTATCAGTGATGTTCCCAGGCCAAAACCCAAAAACACAGGACTGCACCAGCTACCAAGGGGGGGAAAAATTGCTGCTACTGCTGAATCCAGGACATCTACAAAGAAGTATGAGGTACAAAACAGATTGAAAAATACTCTTAGTTGCACTTAATTTGATCAATATAACCTTTTCTATATCTCACCATCCAACAGGAAGACAAAACCCATGTCACTTTGTATGCTCAGGGAATACAGCTTTATGCTGACACTGATGTGTTTGTCATGCTTGCCCAAACAACTATGCTAGAGTCATTCCTTGCTGACAATAAACTGAATAAAACTTTTGTCATTAAAACCAGTTGTGGACATTCATGTGAAAGAAAGACCAGCACTGATTTTGACGATGAGTAGAGATCTCTGAGACAGCAGTACTGCCTAAACACCAGTAGCTGCAACAAAAGCACTTACTACAAAAAATTGGTACTATGTAGTATGGTTTGAAACTCTTTTACAGAATTAGAATCTGACCAAGCTAGCTGGTACTTCTAGAGCCATTGAGCATGCAATGACACTATGAATCAGGCACAGCTTTGTGTTGCTGTATTTTAAAGGAAACCTGTTATGAGCATCTGTCATCTGGATTATGTCAACTTTGTTTTGCCAGAAGGATAAATGTGTGTGTCCCTTCCTTCTGGATTTGCCTTATCCTTGCAGAAAAAGTCCCTACTTATCCCTTCACCTTCTCAGCCTTATGAACCTCATCTTCCATAAATTCCTATGGTTGAGCCTATTTTAGTTTTCTCTAGGGATGAATGGAAACGTAGCAGATAAAATGCCTTTTAAATATTGGAGACAATGGAGAAGAATAAGTAGTGGCATTGACAAGGGGTCAGTATTTCAGAAAATATCCTCTCCTGGAAGGCATGCTAAGGCACATGAAAAACAACAAGGTGGTTAGTGACAGCCAGCATGGCTTCACCTAGGGGAAACCCTGCCTGACCAATTTGGTGGCCTTCTATGATGGGGCTATGGAACTGATGGACAGGGGTAGAGCAGTTGATGTCATCTACATGGACCTGTGCAAAGCTTTCTACATTGTCCCACATGCCATCATTGTCTAAACAGGAGAAACATCAATTTAATTCAAAAAATAGGGATGTTATGGAATTATTTTATTACCTTTGACCCATGAGAGCTTTAAAGCTCCACTACATTCATCCTCGAGCAATTCCTAGCTATTTCTCCAACCTATATTTTATAAAATAACATAAAACTACTTAGATATAATTTTGTCAAACTTCAGTTCTTTGAAGGTCTTTTGAAACTCGAACTTTAAACATAAAGGAAAACTCATAAGTAGGTCTTATAAATTATGGTTGGTGACATTTCTCAAATAATGTAGATACAGAATGTATCACAGGTTCTTTTCATTCATTTTAATGAGTGTAATGAAAAGGTAATATACACTGAAATGCACTGCTTAATCTGAGCAAGGAGTAGCATAGAATAAAATAGCTACTGTTGCCCCTTAGAACTGCAATACATTAAGCTTTTGTCGCCGTTATGTGCTCTACTGCTAAGTGTTACATGTCGCATTTATAACTTAATTCCTAACTGAGCTGATTCAATAACTTTAAATCTTTCAGGTTCTTAACAAAAAGTTTTCTAAAAGAAGGAATAAGAAACAATCAGATGACTCAATAAAATGAAAGCAGTTTTACTACATGATATAAATCAACATAGCATCAAAGTCAATGGAGCATAGCATTTTATATGAGGTGACTATTTGGGCCAATACTTGCATGTAAATTCTCTTAAGTGTTTTGCATCAGTGTTCTGGTTCATAATAAGGGATTCCAGGTGTGATGGTGCCACACATTACAATGGTTTGTTGTTGACTTGTGCTCTTTTTCACATTGCCCATGAGTTTCACAGGTGTCAACGTGAATTTTCTGTGAAGTTTCACATTTATTTTAATATTTTATTACTTTTTTAAATTGTAACCTTTAACAATGAATTGTAATCCTGATACTCTTCAGTGAATCCACTGGAGACCAAAGAAGTCAGAATTAAACTTGTTATTTTCTCTGTTACGACCTACAGAATGAAGAAGGAAAAGTGTAGTATAGTCAAAATGCGGGATGAGAACTTTATCATTCGCACATATACCTCTATTATTATTCTAAGTTAATAATGAGAGGTGAATGTTTCAGTCTTCTCAAGCAGGTGAAAGTTATGAACCTCAAACTTACAGTCCAATCATTCTCTTCTATGAGGGGTAATGCCAATTTCCCATATGATAACTTACTCATGAACTATTTTCCAGGATGTTCACAGCAAGAACTTTGGTCTTTTAAATGTTGGTGGTAGCTGCAGTGATTACAGGACCACTCTTTAAGAATTTTTATGTTAAGCAATAACATACTCTTTGACTGAAATGTCCCAGAGTGACCCAAAATGCTTTACTGTTCAAGAAATCTGCTGTCCCTTTAACCCAAATCAAGTGAGAACCAAGTCCTTAAAGGCTCTGCAGCAAAATTGCAATGGTTGCCTTAATCTTATTTTTGATGGAGCTGTCAATAAAAGTTAGAGACATCTTTCTACTTTATTTATGTCATGACCAGTGGTGTCATTATATCTCATAGTAACACTTCAAATTAGGGTTTTCAAATAAAGCTCTAATCCTCTGAAGCTCACATGTTCCAAACGGATGCTTAGGAGGATATGTATATATCTTCAGGGCCAAACTTTTTCCCTTTGAAGTATGTTTTAAGGCTACTGTTGATTTCAGAAAAAGTTCAATAACCTAAATGTCTGTGTAACTGACAGGTTAATTAAAAAATTATCATAGCATGACTGCTGCTGAAACTGTTCTCTGAACTTTGAAAGACTTAGAAATAAAGCATCTGCCTCACCTATTATTGTTAATGCGCATAAAACTTCTCTGTGATTGCTTCCAATATGTACTTTTGGATGAAGACTGTTTAGTTTTCTGTTCTTTTGAGTTGGATTCATCTTCAAACTACATGAAATATTTTTGTCACTATAGCTCACTTTCTGAATAATTTAAAAATATTCTAACTTTTTAATAAATATTGTTTATGCTTCTAATTCTTTGTGTTTGTTTAACAGTATTTTTTTTACTTTAAAATTTTGGGTTCTATAAACATATCTGTTACAGTTCCCCTTTTTTTTTCATATCATGTAATTAGAGATGTGGTGGTGCTGGCAGTTTTTTCATAGATTATGTTGTCATTAATTTTAACAACGCAAGATCAAAAGGCATAATTACTCGTAAATGAATGTGACTAATTTTTAAAAGACTTCTTATGGTTTATCAAAGAGAATTAAATATCTTGCAAAAAGTTGAAGAACAGTGGACTTATTACACACTGGTATTGTCAAAGCAAAAGAGTCATGGCTAAAACCACATTATACTGTGAAGTATATAGTACAAAGATAATGGAATCCTGAAAGTGTTGCTTGAAAGGAACCTATGGAGATCACCAACTCCAACACACCACTTACAATGGGTATATTGTTGGCACTGGACCAGGTCTGTGAGGATTTTTCTTGCTAAGTCTTAAAAAGCTTCAAGACCAAAAGTTTTACAAACTGTCTCATAACCTCTTCCAGTACTGTTATACCTCCCTTGTGAAGTGGTGATTATTTTATCTAACACCCAGCTGTCTATGTCCAAAGAACCCAAAACAGAGACTACATGAGGCATTGGGAAAACAGTTTATCAACATATTTGTCAACTTTGTTGACTTTTAATCATTTTCCACTTGTATATAATTTCTGACTGGAAAGCAGTGTATTCAAGTTCACACGCCCAAAGTAATATGCCTGTTTCCTGTCTGAGTTTGCTAGACTTACTGTGGCAAGGGTTTGTATTGCCTTGATCTTAGATAAACACATGTAAGATTATTTATATGACTTGGATTCTTCTCTGATCCCTTATGAAACCAACTGGAACTCAATTCAACTTTCATCTCTGTCTTATAGAGAATAGCGCATGTCACAAATGGCAGTAAGTCCTGCAATTAAACTGGGACTTGATTTCACAGAGTCCAGAGAATGCACATCAGTAAGTTGTTTTTGTTCATTAGATGGATAACAAATAGGTGAAAGATACTGCCAAGAAAGTGCTGTAGAATCCTGAATTACTGTTTTCTCCCTGTAGATATCTCTAATAACTTCCAGAGGAGATGTAACTTACACTGAGCAGGCATTAGAAACTTTTTAAATTTAGCTTTTGTACTATAACCAATGGCTAAGTATCTGTCATGGGTTCAGCAATAGCAGCCATTTTTCTCCTTCTTAGTAGTTGGTGCAGCACTGTGTTTTTGACTTGTGGCCTGAGAACAGTGCTGATA
>JAOEHY010004757.1:7847-21789 GCA_025447955.1 Psilopsiagon aurifrons
CCATTTTCCCCTTCTTGAAAATGGGGGTTATATTTCCCTTTTTCCAGTCGTCGGGAACTTCACCTGACTGCCATGATATAATCTCATTAAGAATTTTAATTCGGAAATCAGAACGTCACAAATCAGAAAAGTTTATTTGCTTATGGGATGCAAAGCATTGTGTTTCAGATTAGCTGAAGATGAACCTGTGACTGTCTAAGACACCCCATGGTTCTTTTTGGTGTAGCTCACACTCTTATACTCTTGTTGTGCATTTTGGCTGGATGAGGTGTCCACAATATATCTTTGATTTTCCCCATCAAATAAGCAATATATTGAGTGGAAACATAGGATAAGTTAGTCTACATGTCAGTCCAGAACTTCTTATTAAGATTTAGAGGAAGAAAATCTTCCAGTGAATAACAGAATTAATTTCAATTTTGTATCCTAAATTCAGTTCTAGGTGTTCTGACTTCGATAATATATGGTATAAATTTATCTCACTGCAACATATGTACAATGGAAATGGGCATTTTTTTTCTATTACTCTTGAAATTACTGAAGTTGAAAACTAGGACTGAAATGAATTTCTAGTATATTTATATCCTGTCTAAAAACGCAATGAGAGAAAAGTGAAGGAAAAACTACTGCAAATTGGCTCAGAGATGTGAGTATAGTGTTAGACAAAACTCGCATGCAGAGATATAATCACATAAAATGGGCAAGGTAGTAGTAGGGTATTTTCTTATGGATATACTAGGGTTGTGGAGGTTAAAGAATCTGTCCCCTTTTACCTCCACTTTCCTCTGCAAAACTGTTTTGGCTATATACTGACTGTACTAATAAACACCAAAGGCAGTTGAGAATAAATCAGGTCATGGTTTCTGCTTCCTTCTGAGTGTCCATCTGAAATGATTAGATGCAGGAAAGTATATACATAAATATATACATAACACTTTTAGAAGAAATGGCACAGCTGCTGCCAGCTATGCCCTCTAGCACTCTGAGAGGCAGAAGCTCCTTGTGGGTTTTGCAGTATGCTCTGAAGTGGAGTTTTGTTTTAATTGCTCCATCCATCCTTATTAAGGGACAGACAGAAAAGCAAAAAAAAAAAAAAAAAAAAAATCTAATGAGAAAATAGATATTGTATATAGATTACACTAAATACCTGTGGTTTAAAGAATATTAAGGTTCCTAAACGAAGCACTGAAAAAAATCAGGAAATACTGTATTTACGTATCATGGTGTAACCTTAATTTAGCTTCTCAGTCAATAACATTATGCTGCAGTTCCAGAGACTCCCAGTTCACCTAGTGAATGACTGTCTGGTTCTTCATGACTGTTCTACTTCATACCAGAGGTGGCATGGAGACTAAGCCTTATTTATCACATAAAATGTAAATCTTGTTCTAAGTGCAGGGTTATTATTTTCCTCACAATTTTTCAGTTAGCCCCCATACTACATTTTGTTAATGGTACACATGGTACTCATAATTATTATATTTAATATCTTCAAGAACATTCAATAATGCATTTCTGAAAAATTCTGGGATGTGGTGGGTGATGGCTGTTATTTGTTACATGTGTTGTTATGCTCACAATACTGTTTATGGACAAAAAAAGAAACACACTTTGCATATAAAGCCAAGAATTTATTGTTGTCATAACTAAAATATTTACAGTATAATACAAGAATATTTTGTTGAAATTTAATTGCTTCGAAAAAGATTGTTTTTCTACAGAAAGTCTCTTAATAGAAATAATATTGTTAAAATTGTTATACACATGCTTAGTTTCTACTCCTTTTTCTGTTACTATGCTCGTTTCCCTGATCCTCTTGGTCCTAAGGTGGGCAGTTTCATTCTTCTGTTGAGGGTATTGGGGGTATAAAGTAGACTTGTCAGCTTCTACATTCTTTTACTGGAGAAATATGATGTCCATCTTCACGTTTTTTTCTTCTTTACTCTAGAATATACTTGAGGATGATTTTTCTATATGCTTGGTAACATGTCCTTACATATTTGCTCTTCCTTCATAGGTCTGCAACTTTAAGTTAAATCCAAATTTATTATATATGTACCCTTTTTCTATGCCAGATGCTATGTCTGTTTTCTCTGTTACACTTAATTTTGTCTAGCTCTGGGTCTGCATTTCTCTAACTGACCATTGGTTAGTTGCTTAGAGCCTGGGACACATTTCTTTACAGAACACTTACCTGAGCTCATTGAAAGTTGTTTTCTTTTGTTTTGTGTTTTTGTTTAAACCTTAGGCTTCAAGGAGTGATTATTGACCGGTAGTACTTCTAGTGCCTAATTAGATTATTGTAATCATTCTGTAAAAAAAGGTGATGAACAGACACATGCTGAGTTAGGGTGGTATGTCTAGTAGGATTCAAGATTTGTGGAGCTAGGTTGCAGTTCAGCTCAAAGCTCAGAAATTCAGAGTGGGTTCCACTGGTATTGGCTGCTTTGAGCTGTTCTGGGGATGCAAAGCAGCTATAAACTTGACTTAAATTGCCAGTAAAGTGGGTTTTACTGCTGCTTTGTGTCACTGAATTGCTCCAAAGCAGCTGGAATATCCCATGAATCTGGTCCCCGATTTTTATGTGGAGTTCATTCAAACTATTTTAACCTGTTTGACCATGAAATCTGCTGGAAACCTCATGAGAATAAGCTCGCTCCCTTTCTTCTGCTCTCAAGCAGAAATGCCAAAAGAACAGTCAGCCTTCCAGTTTTGTCACACTTTTAATCTGTTAAAGACTGCATACGGAAAATAAACCCACCAAAAGTTATGTATACATATATACATATGCTGATATATACAAGACTTACCTGAGTCTTTCAAAATTCCTCTTTACACATAAATTAATCTTAATTGTAAGAAGACCGCAGTGGTTTGATGGTGGTGACATCACGTTTCTTATATCTAAACTGATTACACTTTTGCTGTTGTTAAGATATATATTACAGGACTTATCTTCTAACATGTGGTCTTGTACTTAATAATTCTGATTTTCTCTTAAGTCACATGTAACTTCTATGTTATAAATTCATTTATCTATTCTGTTTTATTCAAGTCTAGTTACTATGTTATCTACTGCTGTATTCTAGCAGGTGGTCTTGTGTGGGGTTGACTTCACAACTGCTCAGAAGTCTGCAGCTGAATTAGTCACCTTTTGTTCTCTTAATAGGTGATGTTGCAAAAGTTGCTACTACATTATCTCACCCATCTGGACAACTAATCTATAAGTTCCAACCAATTTTAGAAATATTTTATAACAGTTTTGAATGGAAATGTCATGTAAAAATACTTCCACTTTTGGTGATAATTTACAGTACCTTCATTCGTACTAAATGCAGGCTCATAATAAGTTGATCCACTCAAGTCAAGGAACATGCCTGTGGAATCAGGTACTTCTTTGCTTGAGTAAGACTCTCACAGTCTGTCCCATTCTGGTGCCAGCTCTTTTCTGGGTCTTATAATTTCATTTTCTTATGAAATTATAAGACCTGCATTATGATGAATAAGGTCACAGATTTCTGAGATGTTGGTCTTTATCAGGACACCTATGGCATCTTTGGGATATTTCTCCTCATCACAGACAAGTCCAACTTTTTATAAGATATAAACAATGTAGAATTATATAAAAATATTTCTGGCTTGAGTCACTTGAAGTGCAGCCAAGCAAAACACTGGGGACTGCATTGGAAGAAACATCTTTTATTTTTGGCAACACAGATGAGCTAGCTGACCTAATAGAAAATAACTATTTATTTCTAACATCTTTGAATAAATTCCTTAACTTTTGGCAAACATTTATAAAAATATTGAACTTTAGGTTTACACTGTACAGCAACCTTGAAGAGAAGTCCCACGAACATGGCTTTTCCCTAAATTAGAGATCTACTAATGGGTAGAGAAAGGACTGACTTTTGTAGGCAAGCTGAAGGCTTAAGTAAAGGTTTGATACGCCAGCACTCAAAAGGAGTCAAACAGGCATCTTCTTCAACGGCAATATTCAATCTAATCCTCTTTTTATGCTGTGGTTAGTTTCTACATTTTACTTAATGTGTTTTACAATAATAAGGTTTTTGTATGGGTTGCATAGCAATGCTTTTAAATATCTACATGAAAAGCATGACCTAAAAAGGAGGCAGGAGCATCAGAATAGTTGAATTGTTCAGGAATGAATAATTGGTTTTGAGAAATGTCAACAGAGCCTGCTTGTCTACGCTACAGCCATTCCAGGAGAGGTAAACAGAGGTAGTCTTTTTGCTGCAATTACACATGCAATATTAAGAGGGATTCTTCTAATGACTCAAATGCCTGAGATTACTTGGTCTACAGTGGGTTGGGGCCAAATCTGAATCTCTTAGCACACTGCATGATCACTAGGTTACTAGTAAAGGAAAATGTTTATTTAAAATAAAGGTAGCACCAAATTGGGCCACAGCCCTTTTCTCAGTTTGTATGTTGAACCAGCAGCTAAGCCCATCAAATACAGAGAAAAGTAGCATCATGTTCACAAGCAATTTTATGAATACTTAGCACCATCTGGTAGATAAAGTTTAAAGGTATTTGTAATCTGAAACCTTGAATTTAGTATATATTGTTATCTGGAGGTTGAAAATACCCATCATTCCTGTGCTAAAGACTTCCCCATGTAAGTAGGCAAGGTGGACAGAGGGTGTGAGAGGTTGGTATATGTTCACACAGAAGAAGGAGTGTTTGGACATATAGTGTCCTTCACACAGTCATTGCTCGATCCTGCAGTCCATTCTGCTTTGTCTCTCACACTAAATAGCTCATCTTATCTAGGCTGCCAAGTCTGTCTACTTAATAAGCTTTCTACATGCACTCTAAACAATAATCTAGTGGATCAGACATCACTATTAGTATTCCATTTATTACTGTTTCATTGAGAAGCTGGACATAACTATTAGGAGAAATACTATTATTTGAAGATTAGTTTGTGAGCTAAAATGAATCACTCAGTTATGCTGCAAACTGCAGAGAGCATCTTATCTAGCTATCATATGTTTTTCAGATGAGCAGTTTTATTTTAAAAGAGGCACCAGGAGAAATTGTTTAATATTTGGTTTAGAAGGCTTCCAGAGCTCCCTGCTAGTTTCCCTGAAGTGCCAGTAATATCTGAGTTCAGAGCCTAAGGTTGCAAACTCAGAGGCTGCATTGTGCCTTTGTCAACCAAATATCCTTGCAGCCACTAGCCAGCTGTGCTCCTTACTTTTATTCCCTCACTTTCCTGTCATCACTCAGTTCAACTGTCCACAAGCAACCTCAGACGCCTTCACTGTCCCATTTACCCCTCTCCATCTGCATTAGGCAAAGCAGAGGTACTTTAAAAATCTCTTTTGATTATCAAATTAGGGTTTGAACCTCATGAGAAATTCAATTCCAAGATTATTCATGTTCAGTATAAGGTCCTACTTATCATATTAAACTTTCTAGAAAGCAGAAGTCAAGCAGTACTGTGAGAGACTTTCCTCACTCAGGATGCATGGGCCATGTGTAAGGACTATGATGTGCTTGTCTACTTGAATTCATGTGCCTTCCTTTCATGCAAATGGGCAGATATGGCTAGTCACAGCAGTGACTGTATACAGCAACTGCTGCTTGTACAGCAACAGGATCATCACATTATTTTTACGTAGTACCGGATGTGGGATCTTTCCGTCTTTTCTGTACCTCTGTACCTCTGTTGGGAATTACCACTTGGTATATAAAAGCAAGAAACTGACAGGTTTCATGCGATCACTGGGATTTTACAAGCTGTGAAGCAAATGAAAGCTATATATATGCTGAATTTCTTGGAAATTATTCAGCTACCCGCAAAACCAAAAAACATTTTCACTAAGATGTTTCTGTCTGAAGGCACTATAAGAGAAGTATTTTAACTGATATGAAGTTGAAGCTTTGCTTCTGAATTTCTAATTGATCACAGTCTAACTATGGTAGGTACTTATTGGGTTACAGTAGCTGGTGCAGAATAAAATCCCGGTTAGAGAAAACAGAACTAGAAAAAGAATCCTCTGTCCAGTCCTAGAGCTAAGGTACTACCTATTTTTGATGAATCTGGACTTCTGGATCTGCTTGCTATTATCTTCAATTAATTCATTGATGCTTCTTGTTGATTCATGCCCTAAGATACTCTATTATTTTTGCATAACTACACTAGCCACATAATGTTTTTCCTGGTATGTTGTCTTTTTGATTCAGAAAGGCGTCTCTTCACTGCATGTTGGCAACATAGAACAGTTTTGTGAGGTAGCATTTATAAATATTATTGTTTAGAACTTCCACATCTGGCTGAAACCGATAGTTCACTCTGTTTCTTACAGAAGTATTTTCAATGCTAAAACACTTTCATGGCATTTCCAGTTTTCTGGTTCATAGAAAAGAAAATGACTGAAGATCCTGGATATGACAGAAACAGATCATATTCTGCTTCTGCTCTTTCACCAGTGTCTTTTATTTATCATTGTCTCCACAAAATTAGGCCAACATGTTGTCATATTTGGACACAACTTTAAAGTAGCACTGAATGTTAAAAAGAAAGGTATTATAAACCAAACCACATCTGAAACTATGTCTTATGGTTTCTGGATTGAAAAAAAAAAAAAGGATAATAATAATGGTGGTTTGAATAACTTTGGAAACAGATTGAAGATTCTGGATTATTAGGTAAAAGGGATTATTACTGCTAGGTAAAATGGATATTTCTATAATCAGATTATGCTTCTCCAAGTAATCAAGCTACATCTTTTATTTAATTTTGCTGTGATCTGTATTTTTTAAAAAGGAAACAAATGCAATTGCCTATAAATAGAGAGACATACCAGGAAGAGAAATTCAGAAGACAAATTAAGGTACCTACACAACTTCACTCGTGTTGGTCAGTAGACTGGTTGTGATGGGGGCAAAATTATGCAAGTGTCTAGGGTTATGTCTTACTAGGTTGGGAGTCTCTCTGTGACTCATCCTGATTCCACACTGAAGTCAAACGCAAGTGAACACCAGCGCTTCCCCACACATCTCTGTCAACTCATTTTTGATGGAAAAAGAAATGGGATGTTCAACCAACAGAATGCCCCTTTCAAAACACAGAAACGTCGATAATGTGAGTGTGTTTTCTGCATAACAAGACTGAGAACTTACTGTCACTTAAACATTTGATATTAGCCAGTTTATACACCATGGAGTGGCACAAGAATGTTATCACAGTGTCAGTAGAGCATAGATGTGTTTTAGCCCTTAGCTAAGTCTTGAGCAACAAACAGAACTCAAAGGATCTCAAGTTTTCCTTGTTTGCTATCACTGCTATTCATTTATAGGTTTATGGAATTCTGAGCTTTACTGTCTTTTGGTATCTCCATATAACACAGTTATACTTCTTATGGTTGTTTAAAGGATTCTGTTCGAATTACAGTGAACCTCAAAAGCCATCACAGGTAATGGACTGATCATCCTCCAGGAACTCTGGAAATATCATTCGGGAATTGTCCAGCAAGAATTTCTCCCTTAAAGAATGCTTCAGTATTGTGTTCTTTCCAGGGGTTTTACCTGCTGCAGACAGGAAAGAGCAGGCTGCAAACTGTCAATAGGCATGCTGAGGGGGAGAATGTAACTGCCTGCGATGTGCAATGCCTTCCACTCTCTGCCTGATTCTGCAAGAAACATTTGTTCTATAAGTCCACCAATACGAGTATATTTGGTTGCTGAAGATAGCTAAGATGGTAGTGGATACATGAGGAAAACCAAACCTCTTCCATTTAACTGACTAATGCAACCCACTGTCTGTCTCCAAATAAAAAACCTGGGTATCGATGCATACTGGAATGGATGTAGGAAAGGTGGGAAGGCCATAAGATTGGTACTGAGCTCAAATACTCCAAGTCCTTCTGTCCATAATTGGTCTTTCTTGGTCAGAAGTATCTCTCTTCACTTTCAAAATTACATAAATTGCTAGTGAATGCTTTTGTGAAGGGGCCTACCTATGTGGTGACCAAAACATGTGAAATTTAAAGAGAAGCTTCAATATTATTCAGGCTTATATGCAGAGTTGTTTGCATGCAGTTGAACATTTTGCTACAAAACATATTGTTCTTTCTTAGAGAGCAGAGATATGCGCACAGTGGAAATCACCTTTTTCCCTGAGACTTCGATAACATTTTTACTCTTTCATTCTTTTGACATTTTACTTCTACCCCTTTTTGATCCTGTCTGTGCTCCCTTGCTTAATAATGTACTAAAAGTTTCTGCCTACCCTATAGACTACAATGAGACCCTTCGTTAACATCCTGTTAGGCACTTCGCCTGGATACCTAGAGATGAGCAATAAAGGTAGCTGAAAGAGTGAATAGGCAAATCCAAGATAGAAGTGATATACAGCAAAGCACCTCCAATCTGCTTATGTAATTGTCTGGATCTTGATTTAAGATTCTCCTGCTGCCAGAAATGAATTATGCTACAGAATCTGTATTCTTCCCGTTTGAACTCTGGAATGCCATTAGTGATGATTTGTGCCTGATATCATTAAAATTATGCATAAAAAAATATAAATGATCTGCAATGAAATTGCAAGCTTATAGTCTCAAACTATTTGCAGTCACCTCAATCTCTATTTTGAGAGCTACAGGAAAAAAAAGATGTCTTGAGTCTTGGAAGCTGCTCTCAGGATCTTTTCTTCCTTTTATTTTTTTTTAACCCTTCAAAAATGGGCAGTTAGTTTGAAGTTCAGGTCTTATTTAAAAGCCATTTAAAAGGCAAGTGAATTTGGTGCCAAGCACCTTAGCGATTCTGGGCCTGAGAGTGACTGAAGTTGAGTATACTTGAAATATGTGAGTTACTGGAAGTGGTAATAGCCAGTACTTCAGAACACTGTGAACCTGAACTACTTATTGGTATGTTTTATTTCTGTGATATATTTAATTTGATAGCAATGTGACTGCTAGCCCTGATTTGAACCAGGTGCAGTGTGGGCAGATATTATACAAATTTTCTTACATGAGATCTGCTAATGCATCTCAGTTTGAATTTGTAGATCTGCCAAGTTTCACTCATTTAGAGAGAGGCTTCCTCATTTGGGATTAATTTTAAGACTCACTTAAAAATTGTCTCCACTTGTGATGAAACATTTTGCTGTGTGTGAATGAGATGTATAAAATCTCATTCTAAAGGCCAAATTCATTCTCTGGTGTAAGTTCTGGGGAATTCCCACGATGCTTTGAAATCTTTCTCATTCAGATGATCATAGCTCGAGGAGCCTGAACACTCCTTCAGTTTGATCCCTGTTCATTTTGCACAGAGTGCCAGTCATATATTCATTTTCTGATGCGTTCATATGGAGTGAGAGATGAGATAGTCACAGATCATTTTCATTTTATCCTAAGCCAGGGTGAAAACTCTACTGATGAAGTGAATGTGACATTCAGCTTAGCTATTCCTAATAAGAATAATATACATTTTACAACATGTATAAATACATAGCAAATAGTAAAACTTCCCTTTTTCCTTCTTCCTTTCTCCAAAATAAACATATTAAGAAAGTAGCTAGTGAAAGAAGTTGGCACTAGTGTAAAGCTGTAATATATATCTTAACTAAGACATCCACCTGCCTTTTTGAACACAATAAATGACTGGCAACAAAACCAAATAGAAACAAAATCCAAACCCAGCTCCAAACAGTTCATGTTAGCTGATAAATTCATTTAAGACTAAAGATTCCTTTTGTCTTCTGTGTGATACTGAAAATCTCTCAGGCTGATAAAATCAGCAAGGACAGGGCAATTGTCATTGCTCATTTTATGACCTCAGGCATTGCTCCAGTGCCTCAGACTGCCTTGGCACCATTAGTCCCTAGACTGCTTCTGCTGATCTTAAAGAGGCTTTTGTTGGTAATCAGTACAGACTCTGGAATCCCAGGACACCACTGCTAGTTATGCTGAGCTAAAATCATAAGGAGTGCAAGCATTAACAAGCACCAAGGCCTATGCTGACCCTTAGCAGCTGTTTATATGCAATCATAACCAAGCAAATGACATTCCGAAAGAAAAGGCATGTTTTTGGAACTGATAATAAATCAATCTTTAAGGAATGAGAAATACTTATTAGTTTTATTCTCTGCTAGGTTGTAAAAAAAAACCAAATAAGGACCCCTGCCTTACAGCCAGACAGCTTTCACATATATAGGGAGATTTAAAGGGGCTGCACATCAAAAGGGGGCATTTTTAATAGTGCTCACATGACAGAAGAACATTACTGCATTTCTGAAAGTGATACACTCCAGCTTAATGAAAGGTAACTTTCAGAAAATCAACTGAATTCCCACCCAATCTCTGGCAATTAGTAAAAATAAAATGTGTAAGTTCTTAATGGAGCAAAGGAATAATAAATAACATAATTCCAACAGTGTGAATTTCAGTGTCATAGATAACATGGTAAGGCTGTTCTTACTTCAAAAAGTTTGAAGGTAATTAATAACAGAAGAGTTTTTTACAGATGCAGGGGAGGGAAGGCAACAATGCCCTGTGTGAAGGGGGAGAAGATATGCTGCTCCAGCACCACGAACCCTTCATTGTCCTGCTCCCCAGTCCTCCAGGGAGCCCCAGTGGGAAGTCGGTGCTCATGGCTGATCCAGCAGCATGGCTGCTGGCAGGCTTTGCTGTCTCCTTCCCTAGCTATTGCACCAAGGGTGACTCTGATGGGTGAGAAAGTCGGGGAACAGTCACCTGTGCCACACTAATGATGGTCACTTACTCCTGACAAGACCTTACATTTCATTGTACAAATGTGCAGAAGTATCTACTTTTCTTTCTTTTCCTCTGCTCCAGAGTTGTAAATCAATGGAGTTTATAAAGATCAGTCTGGAGGCTGGATTTATCTGGCTAGGTTAGGGGTTTACACCTGAGCTGGCCAGCTTTTCTGAGAACAGTTTGTCCCATCCTTAAGAAGACAGCCTGTAAAACCGTTCAGATGAGCTACACTATGGAATTAACAGTGCTTTTACTGACCTTGAAGGGAGTTGATGATGACTCTTCCAGGTATGGAGGTCTGTATGGCAGATATCTTAAGTTTAGGTGAAATGAAACCCCTCTAAGAGTCATCCTCAGGTTTTCCTTTTGTTGATTATGACTCCTGGGTCAAAAGAAGGTTGAGAATATTAGACCAAGATAAGCAGTATCATGTTTGCAGCTGTGGTCATGTTTTGAACTTTTGCAGAGTACTAGCACACCCCTCTGATGTTTTCTTCATAACATACCAACTGCTGCGAGATTGGCACAACAATGTAGTATCAATAGAAGAAATCTGGTTTGAATTCCTTTAAAGTTAATGTTCTTGTAAATCTAATAAGTACTTGGATATTGACGTGTTAGTCACCATCTGCAGAATTTAAAAAGCTGAAATTCATTTAAGTCTTATAATTAATAAACAAAAATCCTTGGACTTAAAATGTCAAAGCCATCGCTAGTTACACTCTATTTTCATGGTGTTATTCCTAAAAGGATATTAAAGTTCTTCGAAAGTGGTCTGATCCCTCACTATAATGCTGTAAGAAGAATGTTTTTCATTGCCATTCCACAGAGAAACCAAAGAACTTACTGATCTGGGCCATATCTTGAAATGTTTGGATGTTTGCTAAGGATCATTTCCATGCTGATTTTAGAATATGAGGAGATGAGAGGTACACCACAGCAGCAGTGCAAACAGTACCCTAGTCCAGTGTCAGGGTCAGGCATGCACAGCCAAATCTGCAGCTTAAGCCAGTCAAGGCATGCAAAGTCTGATTCAGCGATAGAGTAACAGTTGTTTGCCAAGGATCATTCAGCAAAGCAGCCATGAAAGTGGTGGCTGAGAGGAAAAGGTAAGGTGGAGTCAGACAGGGAGGTAGACATGTTTGTTTTCTTCCTGCCGCAATTTGCTGTGGGCTCTGTTGGGTGCCCTGTAATAATTAGGATATGCTAATTGCAAATGAAGTATGCTAATGATCAGATGAAGCAGATGCTAATAAGATTGGCAGGGGTATGGTTACCCTGACAGCCGAGTAGCAAAGTAATGTTTTGAACAAAAAACCCTGCAAAGGTTGCGGGTATGGGGAGGTGCCCAGCTGACATCTCTGAAGGCCTTTGTTCCCAAAAGCAAGGCTGTAATTTAGACATACGTGTGTGGGAGATGTTGTGCTGCTTTGTGGCAACCTGAATCCCTCTCATCTGGAGTCTGCCTGCAGAATAAATGTATTGTCTCTGACAGGGATAAGCTGCCCTCACCTGCCCAGTGTGACTGGCTAGGAAAAGTCATACATGTGGTAGCCATAGGAATATTTCATATTCCAATTAAACTATTCAGGAAACACAAGGTCCCGTGCGGCTTATTCCAACCTTTGATGCTATTATACATGTGCAGTGGAAGGCCTAAGCTCTTCCAGCATAAAAAGATATTGATGGGCACAAATGGATATATCCTATCAACTTTCCAAACAGTTATGGACAATTACACTGGAGGCTCTTACTGGTGGCCAAAGACAGATTTGATAGATACAAATAGGTAAGGCAAACAGGAGGTACTATGGTACTCACATTTAAATTTGGTGTTTCTTGTTAATATTTTTTTCATTAAAAAATCCCAACCAATCAAAAGAGTCTCTGAGCCCTGACAGCTTAGCTCTGGGCATATTAAAAACCACCCCAACAAAAAACCAACCCCTTCCCCCACCCAACCTGAAACCCCGTAACATTTTTTTACTTTGGACACTTTTCTACATTTTGCAAAATTAACAGCAAAATGACAGGTTTACTGTAGGACCTCTGAAGTGTGGTCATTTCTTAGGATTGTTGAAGATTCATGAGGCTGCTGTTGTGGTTCATGTTCTAAGTCCCTCTTACCCCTTATGAAGGCATCTGTGGATCATTCTCTACTGAACTTCTGTTCACAACTTTTGATTTCATCTCCAGAAATTTCTTAGGTCTTTGTAAAGTGGGTAATACTTGGCTAGTTCTTTCAGGCAGAACATGCTCCTGTCTAATCCTAGAACTAGTCAGAAACTCTGTGAACTTCCCTCTTCGACTGGAGAGGTTCCCAGAGCTCAGAATTGTGCTTTTCTATTTGTTCATATGTGTCTTACTCTTCTCAGGCTTAGCAGTTCATATCACAATTCTGTTTTACCTCAACCAGCTGCCACAAACTGGCATTTCCCTATTCCAGTCCCCTTGAGCATGTGGGCTGCTTGCTAGCTACCTTATAGCTCTCCCGGAGAGAGCTTTTCACACAGGGTAGTGGGAGCTACTGCTTTCTTTTCAAAACCAGCTGGCAGAGGAAATGGTAGGGATCTGATTTTGAAATAGTGTTTACCTGAGAACAGACAAAATTTGACCAACTTATTCTTCTCCCAACAGGAACACCTACTTCTCAGAGAAATACCCCAATCACCAAATTATGCAGTTTGGGAAAGAAATCCCCATTCCATCTCTTGAACAAAATTTTCATGATAAAAGTGAGAAGGAATACAATTGCACTAAAACATTAAAGAAATTCTATGTATTGAAATACATTCTACATGTTTCAACATCCTTGTGTAGAGTTTACAGCAGGCATCCTATGGGAGCTGTAGATATGTTTATGCATTTTGCATCCTACTCCTTTAGTCATAGCCCTAAAAATAAACACTCATGCCAAGATAGGCCATTACCAGTTCTGGCCTCAAATATTTGAAAAGCACAAGGTCTGCTGTAAGTGGATATGTCTTTGACCACAAAATTTCCTTAACTATTTTTAAATCCCACCCTTTTGGGTTGGAGTAGCATTTATCTTTCTTGCATGCTGCCCATTTATATCAGGTTTTAAACTATCCCGGGTAAGGACTAAGAATTGATAAGGGGGCCTATAGGGATGCTGGGGAGGGACTCTTCATTAGGGACTGTAGTGATAGGACAATGGGTAATGGGTTCAA